>FLSR01000572.1:0-30560 GCA_900092035.1 Leuciscus waleckii
TAAAGGTGATTATTCTATCTGAGACTGCCCCCATGGGTAAGCCCTGGTTCCTTTGCCAGTGATAATTTAACCTTTCAATGAGATGAGTGAGACTGCATGTTAATGCCTGTTTTAACTGCTAATAAAGAGTTTTTGTACGACTACCTATGTCTCTGGCTCTAATGGTAACTAGAACATGTGTGTGCCTTTAGGGGGCGCATTTAATTCTTTGGGTGAAATTCTCAGATTCCTTGACAGTTGTGTCCTGTATACCGAACAAGACAAGGTCAAGACACTCGAACAATCCAAAAAATGATTACCCAGGGACTGTCTGGGTAATCTGATCTTTGCCTTTCTTTGCTTCAGTTTTGGAATTAATCATATTTGGAAACTGTCTAAAGGCCCTTTCACCGAGCACGACGTGATAATGCTGAATGAGAAATGGTTGATTGGCTTCAGCTAATTCAAATCTGCATGATAGACATGCATCTGCTGACCGAGAATAATTTTTTTCCTCATGTATCTAAAGGCCCTTTAGAAATAGCAAGTAAAGTACAGCACTGGTAAGTATGGTGGGATACTTTAGAGTACTGAGGATGAGTGGTATTATGCTATAATTATGCTATAATTCAAAAGGCATATTAGAAATTTTAGGTTGACCAGTTGGACGCTCACTGTTGGCTTGTTTTTGTCTCTTAACTTTATTCTTCCCATTCAGCTTTGGGTCTCTGCTGCAAATGCTGGAATAAATAAGAGGTGCTACTTCTACCGGTTTCAACTGACTTTTGGCATATTTTGCACTTGACAAGTTTATATGACTTCTGACCTTTCAAATTCTGAATAACGTCCAAACCACTGAAGATATGATGCTACCTTTATTTGACACAAGGTCATCTGATGTGAAGAGCCATCCGTCTCCATGATGTTAGATGCTAAGCTACATTCCTTTATAGGGCATTTAATCAGGCGTGCCATCATGCGGTCAGATAATTTTTTTCTTTTAATTATTCTGTCAGTAGTATATTGACAAAGTGTCCAATTGTCATTTGCTAATATTTTTATTCAAAACCACAATATCTATGTAATGATTTTAGTCAGTTTTGGTTTCCAATGTGTTCTGTGTTACACGACACCGCTTTCAACTAAAAACGTAACATCTCATGTGTTTTGGCTGTTCATTTACACGACAACTCGTTTTGGGTGCCTGAAATCGGGTTTCAACGTGCAAGTTTTTGAAAACAGTCTCTGTGTAAACAACAAAAAGGCGAATCTCTGATGACGTCATGCACATGTGTATTACATGTTCAGTCTATAGTTCTTATTCGATCTACGTCATCAATGTTCGCGGCGGCCATGTTGTTGACATATAAACCACGGCAACTGTCAGTCTGTCAATTGACAAGCGAGGCAGCGTCGGTTTATCCAGACATGGGGACTTGTGACTTGGTGACTTGGACTCGAGTCGACTCGAGTCTCTATTTTTATGACTTGTGACTTGACTTGACAAAAAATAAAATACTTGAGACTTGACTCGGACTTGGAAGTTAAAGACTCGGGACTTGACTTGACTTGAGACACGATGACTTGAATGACTTGAGTGTTAATCACATCACGTTTTCAGTTTGAATATAAAATATATAAATTATTTTAAAAAATCAAGTTGATTACCCAGCTGGAGCGCAGGCTGAGAATAGCGTTGTCATGACTGGATCATGAAACTATCATCAGTCATGCCCTCTCGTACCTTACGCACACCACGCCCACTTAGATCAGATATCACATCAACACAGGGTTCTCAAGTCTCACGCATTGGCCGTGAGACACACGCAATTCAACCAGTTCACGCCACACCATGCATTTCTCACGCTGAAAAGGCAATGCCAACCAAGTTTTCCTGCAAGCTTTATATAACGTTGTGTACGAGGCGCACGCACACAAAGTGTGCACGCACAAGCACCGTACGTTCGTTACTAGGTAACCAACAACATCGCGCGAACGCGCTGGGTTTGTGCCGGTGTAATGCATTGGTCAAAAAAAGTCAGCGTTAGTTTTTTTTCTTCTGACAGACCAGCCCATGAAACACGTAGATCAGCGGCCCATTGGTTCTTTTCTTGATTGACACTGGGCTGGCCCAATCACAACTTTAAACGAGTGAGCGAGCGTGCAGCAGTGTCAGTTGTATCTGTCAAAATAGTCTGCGAGATGGAGAAGAAACGCAAGGATTGTGCAGAGAAATAGCGTGAAAAAATAGAACCAGGCCCTTAAAGCAGACACTGTAAAATGTGTCAAAATATATGTTTTCTGCCCTTCATCAGCTCCAGTGATGATGATGATAGTGAGGAGGATCAGGAGAGAGATGAGAAAGTGTTAATGGAAAACCATTATATGTATACTGCTGTACTTAATTTACAATGTCTTGAAAATGTACAAAGTTGCATGTCCCCAAGAGATACAAACTCTGCTATTTTTTGACTCCATGAAAGTAAAAGTAGCAGTAGTGGTAAACTAGGATGAGAAGTCCATCCAAAAACATAAGTATTTAATTATTCAGCAAAACTTGCATTTAGTTATTGTGTGATTCAGTCAGTGTTATTACACTGTCCAGTTGACATTGTGTTCTTGCTGTGTCAGGGTTGATGTTGCTAAAGACGATGGCTGTTAAGGGAGACTTGTGAAAACGTGTGATTTTGCATATCATTATATTTTATGCAATATTAAGAGATTGTTAGTTTATTGTGTGCTGGTAAAGAGTAGCAAATAATCTAACTATCTCTTCAAAATGCAAAAGATAAATATGCATAAATCAGGTGTGTTAATTAAGATGACTATTTAAATATAATTATTAATTAAATAATTGTTTGTCTTATCAATTAAGATAACCATTTATATATGCTAATTCAACTGGCTCAGTTGTCTGTGCACTGTGGATTAAATTCTTATCAGCTGTGACTTCCATTGATGTGAATGTGGTATTTTACTTATTTTTCAAATATGTTATTTTTTGTAGGTGCATAACTGATTAAAATATAAATCTGTTTTAATGAATAACTGTTTGTTAAATTAGACTGGCAATGTATTTATCAATTTATTTATTTTATGTAGAAATGGCAAGTTCAAGTTCAAAGAAAGACCTAAATCAATGTGTGACCGGCTACATCCATAGTATCACTCAATTACGTCAAGGGATGAAGCGACTTATTTGAAGGAATACTGCAGGAGCGACACAAAATATCAAAGCTTATGGTATTCAAGCCTGACCTCCACAGTCATGTGAAAAAAGATAGGTAAAGTCTTTTCTTTATTTATCATCATTAACTCATGTATTCAACATTTCTGTTAGCTTTTGAACAGAAATCAAAAACAAGAATTGTCTTGTTCAATCTTATATAACTCCCATATTTCAGATGTCCTGTACAGCTAACTGATGTGGTCTTGCAACCAGCCAGGCATGAATATGGCGAAAAAGCCATTGTGTACGTGCACAAGTCAAAAATCTCTTGTTTGCCTTCTGTTGACTATTCCTATAACCCCACCATCATCACCTCCCAGCAGAAGGTGACTGTCACAGGTTCTGGAAATGGAATTGGAGTATCAGAAAGTAAGTACTATTCAAACATTAAAATGAAGGTTATATTGGGCGGCAGTGGCTCAGTGGTTCATGTAGATTGTCTACAAACCCGGAAGGTTGGTGGTTCAATCCCCGGTTCCACCTGACCAAGTGTCGAGGTGTCCTTGAGCAAGACACCTAACCCCAGCTGCTCCCGAGTAAAAGTGCGCAAGCAGACCATCTATGGGGCAAGCGGGATTCCACCATATCTTTATGTACACTATAATAATATTTTACATTGTAATCCTTTTATTTTAAATATTTGGCATGTTTGTGTGCTGCCGGCATCCCTGTGTGTTTAATAAGCAGAGTGTAGGCGCGTTGTGGACCCGCCTATAGGCGCATATTACTAATGCGCTCATTAAATAACAAAAAAAATCTATCAGTCGATTTCTGTTGCCTCAAAATAGCAACGCGCCAACAATGCACGAGAACACACCTCGTTTTCAGACCAGCACGCCCATGGGCGCAAATGCTTTTGCTAAAACAATGTGGCACAGGACGTGAAAATGATAACTGCGTCGGACTGAAACTAGCAAAAAAAACTTGTGTCGCGCCGGGTGTAAGATAGGGCCCCTTGTGTCTTAACAGCTCAGATTTTAACCAAAAAGTTTGCAGGTTCAAAACGCATTTAGGGTCTGGACAAACACTGATGTGCCTCTGAGCAAAGCACTTAAAGGGATACTTCAGGATTTAGCATTAAGCTTTGTATCAGTAGAAAACCTGTAGTATTTTCGAATTACCATGCTTTCCTCCCTCATATCCCCCTGAGACGAGAGATTTATGTATTTTTTGTCTGGAAAAAAATCCTCAGATGACGCAAAAATCATCATTTTGCGTCATCGAGGATTTTTTGGCCAGAGGCTAAAGACTACAGCCAGTAGGGGCTAGTTCCGCATGTTTTCAACCCCGCCCTAGGGGGTTGGATCTCACTCACAGAATGTACAAAGTGTCAGCCATCTTTTTTTTTTTTTTAGCTAAGCTAACAGGCTCTTGCTCTGTGGAGAAAGCTGAGTTGTAAGCCAACCACGATGGCGGAAGGTAGTTTTGAAGATGATATGGCAGAAGGGGATTTTGAAGATCTGATGCGCGAATCCGATGCTCGTGACTACCTGTACGAGCCGCAATACAGCGAGGAACAGTTGCGGATGATCGAGGAACAATAGACGCCCGGACCAGCTGCTGAAGCAGAGGAGCAAGACCTGCTTGGCGGTCAGGAGGAAGAGCCTGGGCAGACTCGAGCTGGGGCGGACTGGTGGTGTCAGTGCTCTCGCTGTGCGCCTATGGACACAGATAGAGAGTCCTATCACGAATTTCAGCAATGCCATTTTCTTCTGGAAGAAAATCGCTGAATCTGCTGAGGAAACGGCACCGCCAGCATGTGTAACAGAACACCCTAGCTTTGATCCACACATGGACAGGGGGGTCCTGGAAACCTATTTCAGGATCCCGAAGGTGAATTTGAAACGCCAGCCAAAGCTCACAGGGACAAACGGAGTGTGAAGTGAGTATTTTCTTACCAACTCGTCATGTACAGAGTTTGGAGACCCGGCATTATAACAATGTTCTTCCCACGTAGTCATCTGAGCTATCGTTGGTATATTTACATCTATGATAGCCTACTGTAGGTGCAAATAGCTTGCATCGCTAACGTTGTGCTTACTGTTTTGTAGACAATATCGCCTATCAGCCTACCGTCACTTCAGACCTACAAATGTGACATTCATGTATGGATGTATCTATATACACATGGACAACATGCATACAATACATACATGTGTGTAGTACATACACACATACACAATTCAGACACCTTTAGACATGCATAATGTTCTTGTATGCATGTTAACAAACACCATGCATGCATACATGCATGCATTCATTGTGGGAAGTCCTCCACCATAAATTTCATACATGCATGCCTATAGGGAGGGTCTGCGAAGTGGTGTTTCTCACAAAAAAAGTTTATATGTGCAGACATTTTCTAAATATAAAATGTCATGTGTCTTTAAGGACAAAAACCATCGTTTATTTACTATTAGAAACAAAGCTCTATTAGGAGAAAGTTTCAAGTGCCTGAAAGGTTATCCTCTAAAGTGACTATTTCCATTCTCCAATTTATCTTCTTTTGTTGTTTTCATGTTCAAAAATTGAACATACATAATTTGTAAGTATCTTGTATGATGAATAACATTTTAAACCTCACACTGCATCACTTGAGTTTACATTTTCCATCCCTTTAGTTATCCATTCCAGTAAAAACAGAAAAAAGTTCACTCATAATCTGGGAAATGGTTGTACAAATTTTTTATTTCTGTCAGACTAGAAATAAAACTCTGTTCCTTTTGACCTCATCACACTGAAAGGTCTCCTCAGCAGCTTGGTAAATGTGTATCAGCAATTCTCAGAGACTACGTTTACATGCAGCCAATATCCGGGTTATGGTCGGGTTAGGGTCACTATTTGGGTTTCTGAAACATTCGGAATAACCCGTTTACATGCGTGAGCAGAGAGAGTTACTCCTGTATACATGGAATTTGCAATATCCCGATGTAAACGGCGACGCACGGTTAGCGTCTGGACGTACGGACTTCCTAAAGACGCAATATGCGTCATTTCCGATTCTTTTTCCTGTATCCAAAGACAGCAACAACAGCAGTAGCACGCGGATAATGAATAGTTCGGGGCAGATAGCGATCGCCTTTGTTTGCGCTTTCCTCCTCGCTCCAAAAGTGTGATGCTGTGCTGCGTCTCGCCCATGTTTACCTCTACTTCTTGTTTACTTCCGGTATACTGCACGCGGGTTTTTGTACGCGCCATCTATACTCAAAAGACCAAGATTCCTTGCGAATAGAACATGCGCAGAACACAAATCAATGTTCCTTTTGATGGGGATATGCCGATACGCGTTTACATGACCAAATATTCGGGTTAGAAAAGGGGTACCCCAGGGATAATATCCGGGTTTTTAAAAACCGGGATATGAGCATATCCGGGTTTTTGCCGGTGTTTACATGGCCGTGCGCGACCGGGTTATTGCTAATATCCCGGTTTTGAACGGGTTATTGGCTGCATGTAAACCGTTGCAACCCGTTCAAAACCGGGATATTAGCAATAACCCGGTCGCGCACGGCCATGTAAACACCGGCAAAAACCCGAATATGCTCATATCCCGGTTTTTAAAAACCCGAATATGATCCCTGGGGTACCCCTTTTCTAACCCGAATATTTGGTGGGATGAGATGAAGATTAAGCACCAGAACAGAAAAAGACAGTAATAAAGACAGAAATAAAATTGTATATTCAAACTTTTCAGTATGTAATATGCATTTTTTTTAACCAACTTATTTTCAGTATATTGAAAATGCACTGTTTATGCTAAAGATCTGTTTCAGTAATAAATGTTTTACAGTAATCTTCAAGGTGTAATTCAGTGTTTGGTGTGAAACTAAAGGGATTCAGTCGAGAAAATGTTAAGTGGAGAAGCTACCAGTTCTCAGACATGGGATGGCGATCCAGCAAAACATTAAATATACTGCAAAAAATTGCAAGTAGTTTTGTTGCTAATGGTCTGGAGCCGTATTCACAAAACATCTTAAGGCTGGAAGTAACTCCTAACTTGGCGATTTAGCAGAAATTTTAAAATAATGGGCATGTCAGTCCTAAGTTTTGCTCTAAGTATATTTCACAAAGCATTTCAGTGCTAAAACCAGCTCCTAAATCTGTGAAACCTCAGTAGTCAGAGTCACTTGTCAAAATCACAAACAATTCTAATGCACACTGAACACCATTGAGGCATTAGCGATAGAGCCTTGGGTGCTGAAACTGAACATATGCAATACATATTTTGACTGAGTGAGGAGTCGAGGTGGCGGATGGATGCAGAAAACGGTTGAGGTAACTAGGTGAGTCGGCTGTGTATACATATTATGCCTCCTCTCGAGCTGATAAGATTGACCATTTGAGACCCAACTTTGTTTGTTAAAAGTTATTGTTTTGAATTCTGCAATCTCTTGAGATTTCTTCTCTTCTGTGTCAGTCTCTTTGCTGTTCACGTGAGCAACACAATGTATGCGTGTGATGCTGAAGGCCAATACTGAGCCATGAATTTCCATGACTTACTGACACAACTTAGTGAGACCTGCCTGAGGCTTTTTGTGCCCGGGCACTTGAAAAAGATTTTAAATGTACATCCATAGTATGAGAGAGAATCTCTTTATATATCACTTGTTAATTAAATTCAAGTTTCTCTCCTAAACTTGTCAGGTTGATGCAGAATTCCTAGATCTCGTCTTGGCTCGTGAATTCAGTGAGGAAGGGTTACTCCAACACCACAGAGAATGCCACACAGTTAACTTTTTAAAGGATTTCATACTAAAGTTAAGAGCATGAATGTGATTGGAGTAACATTTTCCAGTGGATTAAGGGACAAGAACATATTCCACCAATTGCATCACAAAGAGAGGGTTTTAAAATCCCCATCGAATTTGACCAATATTGTGATGTGTGTTTTGGTCAACACAACACATGCTATCCAGTTGTCAATGCTTAAACTGTCTGCATAACTATCCCAACTAAACACCATGGCATACATCAGGAGTTTATTTTCACATCAAGACATTATTCTAGAAACAATAAATAATAGCCAACAGTTTGGTCGTCACTATTTTCGCACAACAACAGTGTGAGTTACACATTTCATTTATACATAACATTTCATTTTTATATCAAGATGTTGTTTAGGGATGCACAATGTTATCGGATCATAACCATTTATCGGTTATCTTGAATCCCATTAATTTATCAATCAGATTTAAAAATACCTTGGGCACATGTGCAGTGCAATGGTGCGTTTGTTTGCATCTTACCTCTTAAATATGGCGTCCGGTTGAAAGAACTGGTCGATGGAGAAGACAAAATATTTTATACTATACTAAAAGACAAAAAGATTCTTGAGAGACTGGACGGAACTGAAGTTCATAATAATGATCTCTTGAGGAAATGCAGTTTGGAGGATTCAGTCGGTCAGTCATACTGTATGCTAATCAATGACTAGAAGATAACTACACATAAGCTACATAAATTCATCAACTAACCCTTCTGAAATGTCCTGTTGCTTCTACATGTTGTCACTTCTATAGTCTCTCCATCATTGTCTGACTCTGGTTTGAACGTAAAAGGTTAAAAGTTTTTGAAATTTTCAGGGGATGTCTGTGAGGTAAAAGGACACAAGCTGTTGAAGCTCCACCCCCTGTACTGGGAGCAGAAGCTCATTTGCATTTAAAGGGACAGACACAAAAACGATGTGTTTTTGCTCCCTCTCAAAAAGTGACAGTTTTAACATGCTATATAAAAATATCTGTGGGGTATTTTGAGCAAAAACTTCACATACACACCCTGGGGACATCAAAGACTTATTTGACGTCTTGTAAAAAGGGCATTATACCACACCTTTAAATTAGCTACTTTAGAAGATCTAGCTAACATTTGTTTGTGTGATACGTTTTTGGCAGAAACACAAATTTACGTTCTTATTTCGTATCCTAACTGTGTATTTGTAGTGCATAATGTAGATAGCCTAATCCAGTGAGTTAAACTTTAGATAGGATTTTTTTATTATTATTCCCAAAATGTCCTGCTCTGAAGAGAATATATTAAACCGCTTTTATGAAGCTTTTTGGAATCCTCTAGTGAATCCACCGAGATCCCTGAACAGGGGATTTTTTTTTATATATATATTAGATTTTTTGTTACAGGATTTATTATTTGCATTTGTTCATTTAGAGATTTTTTCTCCAAAGCGACTTACAAGTAATTTGTCATTAGAGCCAACACTAGTAATATTACATATAGTAAAATTTATTTAAAACGATTTAAATAAAATTAGACTTAATTGATGTTTAATATCATTATGTGTATTTATAGTGAAAGTGCATCAATATTTCATATATATTGTTTGCCTTAAGGAATAAATTCTACTCTGACTTTCTTCAGAATAAATACCTTCTATTCTAGCATCGTTTAAACTCAGAAGAGATGTATGACCTGTAGATGATGGTCTATGTCATCTTCCAGAACTCTCATTACTGAATTGTCTTAAATCAATAGTGAATGTAAGACATTTACATTAGTGAACTGAGCCCTTCAAAACAGCCAGTTGCTTTGTAGAACATCCACCATCCTTGAAGTGGGCAAAGATTTACAACAGGTAATGGTAACAACTGCAATATTGTATAAAAATATACCAAATCATCAGCCATATAAGCATTTACATCTGTATGTTAGCAGTCCTCTGCTAGTGACACCACACTTTTCCCTAGTTCCAGTTCAACGGTAGACTTTGGAGTTAGAGTTGTGGGTGATGGTAAGACGTAAACTGTGACGTCTGTGCATTTAATTGGGACTGAGTAATCTGACCTTTGCCTTTCTTTGCTTCAGTTTTGGAATTAATCATATTTGGAAACTGTCTAAAGGCCCTTTCACACTGAGTGCGACAAGATAAAGCGAAGCGAATGGCCAACAAACAGATCTTTCACACTGAACGAGAAACAAGTGATTGCCTTCAGCTAATTCACATCTGCATGATAGGAGGCGCTGACCGAAAATACATTTTTCCTCATGTATGCATTTCGTAGGTTTTCCCACTTGGTTTTAAACTCGTACATACAACAATACAACAATAAATGTATTCTTCTGACTGTGATTTTGATTAAATAATGGGCAGACATGCATTGAAAAACATGCTTTCTTTATTCGTTTTTAGACTGGTGAAAAAATATTCACATACAATGTTCCTTATATACAAGCTTACTTAATTAATCAAATAATTGACATACAACTTTTTTTTCCGTTTTCCAAAAATTGTATTTGCGCATTTCTTGGCATGGTCGATGTATTGTCCGGAGGGCTCGTCCAACCCGACTTTCTGCGGCTCGAACTCCCTTTGCTGCCAAATAACCGGTCATCATCTTACAACCGTAGGTTGGTCCTGCCTGTAGAGTGGTGAAACAAATTAACTGCAACATAATGGCTTGTTTTCACAGACAGGGCTTAGACTAAGCCAAGATTATGCCTAAGTCAAATTAGGACATGTAAGTAGCTTTTATAAACTTGCCTTAGAGAGAGAAAAAAAAACATTACCGGTGTGCATCTTGAGACAAAAGATCTCAAGACTCTATATGACTTAATTTAAGATATCTCAGTGCAAGTTGCTTTCAGTTAAAACAGCTCAAACATACATTTTAGTCTGGGACTAGCTTAAGCCTTATCTGTAAAACCAGGGCTATATGGACTACAACAGACAAGCCTATTATAGTTCTCAGCGGAGTTGGTTCAAGCCGTGTTTAAGTTTTATTAAAATTTAATAAAAATTGCATTTAACTGTCATTGTGAACAAAAAAGGATGTGCGATACCAACGTCTGCGTGCGCTAGGTTACTGTGTAATCAGATCTGTTTAAACCTGCCATCCGGCAGTGTATGTTGTTAAGCCATCTTCCGAGTCAAATACACACTAATTATCATTATTCATATTTCTCACACAAAAAAATATATTTTTGCAATTTATAAGACTCAAAGCAGAAACATTAAAATGATACCCATGGCTATATCATGAGAAATAGATGTCGCACAGCATCAACTGCTGATATCCAGTAATTTTCTAACTTCTAGATAATGATTTTATGTAATTAATTCATTTCATGAGAGTTGCATTTGGACGTCACACCCAATAATGACAATGACTACTACCGTGATGCATACAGCTTTGTCACATAGCCTATATTCTAACATATTACGTTAAAATTGCATTACTGTGTTTTATCACTTGTTCTTGTACTTCTTCGATACGGCTCCAGCTGAGAGTCAGAAGCTTCCCGTCTCCGGCAATGACTGGCACAAAATCGTCTCACACTCCTCACTGAGCAACCTCGCCTGACACCAAGTTGAGACAGGCGCTCTGCAATGTCCGTGTGTGTTTTTTGTTTTAAAATCATGTCAGAAATCACCTCTCTGTATGGTTCCAGAGACATGGCTCTTCTCTTTCAGCACTGCGGGAAAAATATAATTGCCGGGGTTCTAAATTGGCCCTACAAAACCAGTAAAATCAACCTTTTTTCCATATTAATTTGTGAATATTTTAAATGTTTAATAAAGGGGCAAAAAGTCATAATATTATTATTTTTTTGCACAGTTCAAATTCAAATGTTGGTGTTTAAAAATACAACAACCGTTAATTTTTCAATAACGGGTTAAAAAAGGAAAAAGGAATGGACGCAAAAGTACATGGACGATTATTTGTAGAGTTTTATAATAAACTGAATGCAACACATGGATAGCATTTCTCATTCTCTGTTATAAAATCCACACACTGGTCAAAAAAAAAAACTCACTTTGTCGCGCTGCGATTGATCGCGCCCGGTGTGAATAGCTTCATAGGGATCTATTGTTTCGATTCAAGAGCGTCATCACGACGTACATTTGTATCTCTTAATCACGCTGTATTTGCTGTTGAGGTACTGCAGTATATTGCTTTTGATGTTTTGTTAAATCTGTATTATTGTCTTCTGCTTGTAGAATGCTACGATTAAAGAGATGAAGCACTGGTTTGAGGTATGAGATCCTTCACCCAACAATGCTTCAGTAAACTCTTGCAGAGGACTAACAGCTTTATTTACAGACTTTTTGACACTGATGTATTGTCACAAGCTGCAGTTTAAAAAAGCAGAAGACCCAAGCTTTCTCCTGCTCCAAAACCCTCAATCATATTTTGCCTTGAACCTCACCTGGTGTGGTAATGAGCTGATGAGAAGGTAGCAGTGTTGCCAACTATTTTCAATGGAAAGTAGCTAAGCCTGCTTGAAAATAGCTAAATGTCACCAGATGACGTCATGCGTCATTAGCATATAAATGACGTCATCGCGTCGTATTTGCATTCTGCCTAATTTGTCGGTACTTCAGTTTATAATAACGGCTATCTCCCCTAATCCGTGCTCACACACTGTTTTTATAGCCGAATGTCCAGTAAAGCTGTTCTCAATTACATATTTTCTGTTAGACAACGGAATGGAATGGAACTTATGCTAACGTTATGTTAACCAGCAGTTACTTCCACAGCACTGACAAATTTCCGGATTTGTAACCTCGACGTCATTGGACAAAATCACTATACATGTAAGTTGAAGACAGCATATCTGCTGTGATATTTTCAGTTATATTTACATGTACATTGATAACTCATAGAGACAATTAGATTCCACAGAATGTGTTTCTTATTCTCTCAGAGCGTAGGCCTATAAGCCACAACAATGATATTCAGTTCCAGTCAGATACGTTAAGGATAATCTGCCCCTAGAAGGTTAACCTTAGGTTGAATTAATTACATATATTTACAAGCAAACTATGTGCATATTTAAAATAAAAAAAGAAACTGCACATTTACAAATTATGTGCAGATGTACAAAAGCAAACCCTGGGCACATTTACAAGCAAACTGTGTTTATATTTACTAAAAAAAAATCTGTGCACATTTACAAATCAACTGTGTATTTTTACAAAAAAATCTGGGCACATTTACAAATTATGTGCATATGTTCAAACAAACTGTGTGCATATTTGCAACAACAAAAAAAAAACTGCACATTTACAAACTAACTATGTGCATATTTACAGAAAAATTATCACAATTCAGTCAATCTAACCTAATTTGATAATGTGATAATTTAACCGAACCACACATTTATATGTGATAATTTGGCAGACACGAGTGCCACAATTATGTACATAGACAATGGGGGAAAAAAATATTTAAAAAAATTACTTTTCTTGGATTGATTCCAGATCACATCATTAGAATGTTGAGACCGAATTCATTTCATCCACAAGATCATACCCTCAGTGCTCTCCTCCTGTGGGGTGATATTAGATGCAGAGGATGAGCCTGTACAGGACTTAAAAGAATAAGCAGCTGAAGTTCCAAAGAGCTGCAGCACTTTATCAGGCAGTTTGTGCTCATAGCATGCTTCTCCAGCCAACCTCAAACCATATCTGATGTACAGAATAGAGCTGAGGGTCTGCAGGGACATGCGGTTCCTCAGCTTGTTTTTAACGACACTCATTTGACTGAACAGCCTTTCTACCTCAGCGTTTGAGTGTGGGAGGGAGAGGACATAAACTGCAGCAGAAGCCAAGTCTTCATATGGGTTTATGCCAGCTGAATCTCTGTACTTTTTAACTTCAGCCCACAATGCCAATGTGTTTGTTGTTTCCTCCCATTTCTGAAGGTGAATAGACCTCCACTGATTAATAATTGTATCAATTGTGTCCGGGCAATATCCTAAAAGATTAGCAAATTTGACCATGTCTGTCAGGCTCTTGTTGTGGTTTAGTGTCTCCCCCACATTGAATAAAGACATGTGCTGCAGTATCTCCAAATTATCTGGGAGCCTCGCTCTCAGTTCATTTGCTAAGGAGATGGTGTAGCTCACACATCTCCTCCGAACACAGTCCTCCTCCTCTGGAGAGAGGTTTAGCTGTGCTGCCTTGGACTCAAATATATAGCCAAGGTATGGCTTGGGAGAAATGTGGCCATCTATTGACTCTTTTAGGACATCAATTTTTGCCATAGGGTTAATGACCCTGCTGCAAACAGACTTTATAAGCCTCATTAAACAGTCAAGCAGCTTGAGCGGATCTGACTGTTCCCCCTCAAAGGCCTTAACAGCGGACTGCACCTCACTAATAATAGATTTAAAAAAAGTGAGATACAGGAGGTTCTGTGGGTCACTGTACATGGAATGTAGAACATCTGCCATGTAACAGTGTTCACTTGACATGGTAAGGCTGAAATGCAATTTTAGCTCCTCCCACTGATCTAGAATTCTGGACACAGCAGGCTCTATGGAAAGCCAGCGTGTGGCACAGACCTTTGTTATCAGCAAAGGCTTCTCCCCGCAGTTTATTGTCTGATAGACAGCCTTGTATGCCTCGCTTTGGAGAAATAGAGAACCAATTGTATGTTTCTCTTACAAGAAATTCCACACTACGTGGAAGAGTGTTTTTGGAGGCAGAGCTTACAGCTAACTGCAGTTGAGAGAGAGAGAGCACGAGCACATGTGGGTATACTTCCTTTATTTTCCATTAATAATTCCTTTTGAGTTAAATTGAACATACTTGTTGAGAACTCGTGAAGAGTTTATCAAATGCTCGAAGGAGTCAAAACAGCGTCACACAAGATCTGCCTCTTCTAAACTGTGATGGCAACATCGTGACTATGACGAGAACAAAACAGGTATGCTAGAGCATTCTGTTCTTCTAAGGGTCACATCATGTGACATCATGTCCCATTTTTTGGTTGGTTTATATGCATTTGGTCCATGTTGAGTTAATATTTCAGTCGAACCGCACTAGAGTTCGTTTGGAAGTGGACCAAGACTCATCTTTGCAGCATTCTCGGTCCACTTATTTGGTTCACACCAGGGTTCAGATGGCAGTGTTCACGCTTATTCAAATGAACCACATTAACAGAGCAATCGCACTAAGGTTTGTTTTAATCCAACCAAACATGCCGAGTGTGAACACAACATACAGTATGTGCCTGTAATAAAAACATGTTGAATGTATAGTTCCCCTGAACATCCAAGAAAATTACAGTTAAATATATAAGAAGAGTTGAATATTATGAAGAGTTTAACTGTTGGGATTTAATAATAAAACAAAAACAAATACAGGACTGTTAACAACTGGGGCCCGTTCTTCGTACGTCGCTAACTCAGTTAGCTGGATTTGATTGTTGGTGATTTGGCATGATCTTGGATTGTTTGGTTCTTCGACGCTCATCCTGAACTTGCTGTCATAGCAACAGGTGCGCAATCTTAAACCTGCTCGCGAGCAGAGGCTTATTTCATGTTAACAGGATTAGACTGCAGCTTCATAAGCGGAGCTGATACGGGAAGTCCAGCGCAGCGCGATAGTGCACTTTCAGAGATATTCTCGTGACTCGTGAGATTGTCGTTTACATTATTAATTTGTTGGAAACGCACATTTATTTTCGACTTGTCGGTGTCGGGCTTTAACTACAGCACAAACTGTTTTCAATGCCCTGAGATTATTTGCGAAAGGATACAGTGTCACCATTGGATTTCAAGGCACTTATGGTCAGCAGAACACAGAAGAGAGAACCGAAAAGCTGATTACAAATGTAGATGTGCAACCAGGGAAGAAGCTTGATGTTTCCATCACTATTGGCAGAGCCACTTTTGACCTGCCTTACACTGGCACAGTGAAGATGACCTGCAAGAACGGCAGTGTGTTTGCGTACAGAACCAAGGGCAGATACAAAGGCGTCACTTACACTGATATCAAAGTGGATACCAAGGACTCTTATCTGTAATATCAAGACAGATTGCACATGTAATGTACAAGTTCTTTGAATACTTCTAATTTTGTCAATCATGTATCAGTTGCTTTACATTCAGGCCTCATTGTATTTTTTGGGCCGGTGTTTGGGTGTTCAGGGGAAATATATATATATATATTCAACATTTGTTGTTTTCAAATAACCTTATATAATACCAATACACAAATATTCATATAGCTTCATACTTTGTGTAATCACAATAAATAATCTCTAGATACTGATTCTGTAATAATGTGTTTAAAATTACATTTAATTAAAAAAAATACAATTTATTAAATAAACCCTCTGTTGTAAGCAGTGTTCCCTCTACTTATTTTCTTATTTTCATTATTTTTCTCTATTGGGCGAACATTTCAGCCACATGAGCAACAGTCTTTATACCAGACTTGAAAAGTGACTAAATGTGGTTGAATCATTTAGTTGTAACTTGTAACTTACAAGTTACAACTAAATGATTCAACCACATTTAGTCACTTTTCAAGTCTGGTATAAAGACTGTTGCTCATGTGGCTGAAATGTTCGCCCAATAGAGAAAAATAATGAAAATAAGAAAATAAGTAGAGGGAACACTGCTTACAACAGAGGGTTTATTTAATAAATTGTATTTTTTTTAATTAAATGTAATTTTAAACACATTATTACAGAATCAGTATCTAGAGATTATTTATTGTGATTACACAAAGTATGAAGCTATATGAATATTTGTGTATTGGTATTATATAAGGTTATTTGAAAACAACAAATATTGAATATATATATTTCCCCGAACACCCAAACACCACCCCAAAAAATACAATGAGGCCTGAATGTAAAGCAACTGATACATGATTGACACAATTAGAAGTAATCAAAGAACTTGTGCATTACATGTGCAATCTGTCTTGACATTACAGAGGAGATTCCTTGGTATCCACTTTGATATCAGTGTAAGTGACACCTTTGTATCTGCCCTTGGTTCCATACGCAAACACACTGCCGTTCTTGCAGGTCATCTTCACTGTGCCAGTGTAAGGCAGGTCAAAAGTGGCTCTGCCAATAGTAACTGAAACATCCAGCTTCTTCCCTGGTGGCACATCTACATCTGTAGACAGAGTTTCGGTTCTCTCATCTGTGTGCTCCTGACCATAAGTGCTTTGAAATCCAATGGTGACACTGTATCCTGTAGTAACTTCAGCAACCCCTGGAACCCCAGCCTTCACTTCCGTACTAAATGTTGCAGACAAACTTGCACTCACAGACCATGAAGATTTGTTAGATATTTTCTTTGAGCTTTCAACTTTTTGTTTTTGTGTGGCAGAGGAGTTGTTCTTGTAACTGAGGGATTTGATTTCTTCTACTGTCACCTTTGGTATCAGTTGGTGGAGAGTGGGATAGTTGACATCCGTGAGAACTGTTGATTCAACTGCTTTGAGAAACATGAATCCCATGCAGTCAATGTAGAACCACCTCTTCCTACAACTCCCAAACAATATCCAGAGCCGACATCCATGGGATATTCTGTTTTTAAACCCCAGCTTGTCATCTTTGAAAAGAATTCTCTCCCCTGACTGGTCTTGAATTTGATGGCTCCAAGACGTGTTCCTGCTCCGTTCCCCCACAGGGAAAGTGAGGTAAACACTCACCAGGTGTGAACTTGTACTCTTGATACGGTCCAGAACCTACTCCAAAAGTTTCAACTCTCCCATCTGAAAGCCAGACCCTGACAGCCCTCACCTGCCATTCTCCCACCCAGACTCCGATCTTCTCTAAACTGGCACCGTTGTTCTGACCAGTAAATGAGAATGCTCCACCTCCTTGTCCACCAATTAGCTCTAGATTCATTGTGTCGGACATCTTGGAATTAAATCGATCTGAAAGAAATATCAGATCAGAATTAACATGAGCTTTACACTTTATTGCAGTGTTTCCCAACCCAGTTTCTGTAGACACAACAACAGTACACGCTGGACTTCTTTCTTAATTGACCCATTCATTTCAGGTCTTGGAGTATCTACTGATAAGCTGACTTGAATCAGGTGTGTCTGAATAGGCAAACTAAATGTGCAGTTCCGGCATGCCTCTGGGAACAGGGTTGGGAAACATTAGCCGCTTTTCCACTGTCAGGCCAAACGGATCTAAGAGTGGTAAGGAATGGTTAATGTTATATTTCCACTCGAGTTTGGTTCGGCACGGCACGATTAATAATCATTCTCGGCTCGGAAGTCTCAGCACCGTTGGCTAACCATGCATGTTGTGATTTCGCCACTCAGGGATTGGTCACTTGTCTGTTGTCTGGCTCTCAAGTGCGCTATTTGAGCGTAGTAAACAAGTTACTAACAGAAATATCCAATCATCCTCTGTAACGCAGTCATTATATTTGTATCTCGTACGTCTGTAAACTCATGTGTTATAAAGGCAATGACTGACACATTTGAATACATTCCAAAGAGTGCTGGCATCAGTCCCACATTGAAAATGAACTATATCCATACCGCCTGGGCCGGATTGGCACGGAATGGAACAATTAAGCACAGAGAACAGTTTGGCGAATGGTGGAAAAGCGGCTATTGTTGTGTAGTCCTGTGGTAGTTGCATGCAACACAATCTCCTGGCACAGCATATCTAAAACACGAGTTCATGCTTTCATTTTGTGTGTCTTTATATGCAGAAATCACCCTTTACATGCATCTGATACACAATATCCAGTTTAATTTAATTTTCTTAATTTTTGATCCAATGTAAGTGCCATTTTTTGGCTAATAGTGTTCTTATTATTATGCTTTTGCTTGCTAAACTTTAGTTTAAGAATTGTCTTGTCTTTGTGTGTGAGTTGTCTTGAGTGTGAGACATGGTGTTCAGTTCCCGGCACTTCGGCCTATTTTGGCTTCTGTTTTGTGTCGGAATTCGTGAGCGTCTTGTTGTGTCAGCGTGTGATTTCGAGTTTGCTCAGGCCGTACGTTCTTCTGTTCGCTTGTGTTGTTGTGCTTTGTGTAGCACACGGTTAATGTTTACATCGGCCACATGCTTTCCGGAGTAGGCAGTAGGGTCCTTGATACACTGCAAAAAATGCTTTCTTAGTTAGTATTTTTGTTTTGTTTCCAGTCCAAATATCTAAAAATTCTTAAATCAAGAAGCATTTACTAGAGAAGTAAAATGACATAAGAAATTCTATTTTGTTCTAAGGTAAAAAGAAAGTACTTTAAGTAATTTTGGCTTAAAACAAGCAAAATTATCTGCCAATGGGGGAAGCAAAAAAATCTTGTTTTTTTTTCGAATTCAGATTTTTTTTCTTGTTTTCCATTCTTATTCAGATTTTTTTGCTTACCCCATTGGCAGATAATTTTGCTTGTTTTAAACAAAAAATACTTAAAGTACTTACTTTTTACCTTAAAACAAAATAGAATTTCTTATGTCATTTTACTTCTCTAGTAAATGCTTCTTGATTTAAGAATTTTTAGATATTTGGACTGGAAACAAAACAAAAACCCTAACTAAGAAAGCATTTTTTTCAGTGTAGACCCACCAACCCCCCCCTTTTTTTTTTTTTTTGGGCTGTTACGGCAAACCAAAATATTTTTAAGGATGGCCTCAGTAGGCATCGCTTGGCACTGATTACATTTACACCATCAGCTGCATCAGCGCGGGCTCGGCAAAAGTGCGCATCAAGGGCGCAAATCGGTCCACATGGGGGCGCTCGTGAGCACCCTTCTGAGATCTAAAAATGACAAATTGACTAATTGGGCACCAGGTCAGGAAAGCAGACAGACTGGCTTAACCGACTGTCTGCTAGCGGCCTCGCGTCACCAAGGTCAGAAAAATCCCATCACATAGAGCCTCTTTCACTTAGATATCATCACATAGAGACTGTGTCTGTTCCCCGAATTTGGAAATCCTAAAAATTTCCAAACCCATCTAAGGTTAAAAATGTAATTGATGTTCAACAATTAAAAAACAGCTTAAATACAGATGAGCAAATGATAAAGCTTGGGTTGCTGAATATTCCACCCTTACTCCAAAAGCACTCATTGTTAATGATATGATTTCAGATAATAACCTAGATATGCTGTGTTTGACAGAAACCTGGCTAAAACCAAACGATTACATTACTTTAAATGAGTCCACCCTTGTAGACATTGTAAACTCTATTGGAGTTAGACAACATGTGTCAGGACCTACTCATTTCGTAATCATACTCTAGATCTAATATTATCACATGGAATAAATGTTGATGCCGTTGAAATTCTGCAGCAGAGCGATGACATCTAAGATCATTATCTAGTCTCTGTCTTAAGTGTAAACTTAATTTAGCCAAGGCTGCAAAGCCGACTCCGTGTTATAAATGTGTTAGACCTATCACTTCTGCCACTAAATATTGCTTTATCAATAATCTTCCTAATCAGTTTCATCATCTCAACATCCTGGATAGCTTAGAAGAACTAGATATTGCAACAGAAACTTTTAACTCTCTCTTTTCCAGCACTTTAGACACAGTTACTCCGTTGCGCTTAAATAAGATTAAAGAAAATAGTAAAAAGCCGTGGTACAACGAGCACACTCAGGCCCTTAAGAGAGCAGCCAGAAAAATGGAGCGCAACTGGAAAAAAACAAAACTAGAGGGATTTCGCATTTCATGGAAGGAGAGCTTGATTACTTACAGAGAGGCTTTAAAAGCTGCTAGATCTGCTTATTTTTCAACCCTATTAGAAGAAAATAAACATAATCCTAGGTATTTATTTGAAACAGTGGCTAAACTAACGTTCAGAATAAAGGTGCAAGCTGCACTCCAGTGTGCCACCCTGTATTGTGTAATGTATTGAGAGTTGAATTGTGCATAATACATTTGCTGCATGTAGGTGCCAATACAGTGATGCAATTGATTAATCTTTAAGTTATTTTTTTTATAAGATATTGAACACACACAAAAAATCAATTAAGTGGAAGCTGCCACTGCTGGCTAGTGCTTAAACACTTAATTTAACTACTGTGTCATCATGGCATAAATAGTCAAGTGAACACTGCATTTACGTTAAGTAGCCTAAATCAGGAAAAGTATCACAATGTATTTCTAATACAGGAATGGCAAATTAGCATGTTACCTTTTACACAAGAAAACTATTCAATAAATTAATTAATTAATAAATATGCCGCGAGTTTAACCCCCCCAATGGTAGACCCAAAGTTACGCCCTTGAATTCATTAATTCGTCTTTGTCTCTAGGATACGTACCAAAAAACTTTAAGCTGGCTATGATTAAACCGCTTGTTAAAAAAACGCAACTTGATCCTACAGAATTAGTCAATTACAGGCCGATCTCGAATCTACCTTTTCTGTCAAAGATATTAGAAATGGCAGTATCCTCACAACTGTGTTACTTTCTTGAAAGAAATGATATCTGCGAGGATTTTCAGTCCGGATTTAGACCGTACCATAGTACTGAGACTGCTCTCGTTAGAGTCACAGATGATTTGATCTCATCATCCGATCGTGGTTGTATCTCTCTATTAGTGTTACTCGATCTTAGTGCGGCATTTGACACCATTGACCACAACATTCTTTTAAGTAGACTAGAAAACTATGTTGGCATTAGTGGAATTGCACTAGCATGGTTTAAATCATACTTATCTGACCGTTATCAGTTTGTAGCAGTAAATGAAGAGATGTCTTATCGATCACAAGATCAGTATGGCGTACCACAAGGCTCAGTACTAGGACTGTTGCTGTTCACTACATGCTACATGTACATGCTACCCTTGGGAGATATCATTAGGAAGCATATAATTAGCTTTCACTGTTATGCTGACGATACTCAGCTGTATATTTCTTCAAAACCTAACGAAACTTACCAATTCACAAAATTAACGGAATGTATAGCTGATATAAAAAATTGGATGACTCGTAATTTCCTACTTCTAAATTCTGAAAAAACAGAGATTCTAATTATTGGACAAAAAACGTAGGGTATAAAGGGTGATTAATAAAGCATATAGCCTAACAAAGTAAAAAACATTAGTAGAGATGAGCTATTACGACAAAAACAAGAATCACAAGATTCAGACAATTCAGTTTATTTTGTGACACAATATAGCACTGAGGCTAACAGAATTAAGAAAATTATAAAAAGTAATTGGGAAATAGTTATGAGTGATCCTTATCTAAGAGAAGTCATGCCTGAATCTCCTTCTATTGCGCACTACACTGAAAGCAACTACATTTCCAGGCTTAAACGGACTTTTTACCATTTTTGTAATATAGTTTGTTTTTTTCTTTCTTCTAGTAATAAGTTACACACTATGCATTATATGATGTATACATTATTTGATTTTTGTATTTCGACTTGTGTAATTTGATTTAGAAAAAAAGAAAAATTATTGAATGTATACAATATTGATTTGTGCATTTTGACCTGTATACTTTTTATTTATTTATGATATTGTACTTTAAAAAAAAAAAATTAATTAAATTTTTTGATTCAGCTATATATATCGTGTTAGATATACTCTTTGTATTTTATTTTTTTTAATTTTTTTTTATTTAGGCCTCCTTACACAGAGCGATCAGGTGTTTGTAATTTGACTAATTAACTGCTGTTAAAAATGAACCTGAGACGTTGTTTGTTACACACCCTGACGAAGGCATGTAAAGGTGACAGGTACGCATAGGTGTACCTGTCACCAATTTTAATATTTAAGCCATGAATACAATAAAGGCTTTTTAACTTTTTTCAACATAATTCGAGTGCCTTGGAGTTCCTATGTTCTACAAGCCAAGTATACTTTGAATTTATAAAGAATTTATTGACCTGTGTTCTGTTTTCTATCATGCGTGTGTGCTGATGTAAGATGAACACAAATATACCATGGTTCAACAGAATCAAGTTGAGTGTGAAACCACACCAACGCTTCGGGAAGAATCGCGCTCGGAATCTGACCAAAGCAAACCTGCCAGTGTTGAAACCCGCCTTATTTCTGGCGACAAGACAATGTCCTCATTGTACAACATCACTACTAGTATTACAATGATATCTATCTGACATTATTAGTTTGTTATTTAATGTACATTGATAAATACTTTACTTTGCCTGTTAAATAAATAATAAATGATAGCTAGATTATGTTCAATACCTGTCTAGCATTGAATGTTTATGTTGAAATATTATTAAGTAATGGTTTGTATTTTTAAAAACAAACAAACATCTATTGCATGTCATTATTGTAATGAGTAATGACTAAACTGTTTGCCCAAAAATCCTAAAATGATCTTGTTAGATTCGGGGCAGCATGCCGAGTCTAATGATATCGGCCATTTTAAATTCTGAAGTAAAATGCTTTATTTTATGAACGCATTAGTGCATTACTAAACTTGATATGGATCATTGGCACAAGGCTCTGAAGAGCCTGAGAGGTTTCGAGCCAGCGCCGCCTAGTGGTAAAATCAAATGTTCACATGTTCATAACTTTGGATTTGGTCGACTTATATTAACGGGGGTCATTTCCTTAGATTCCTGAATCCTCGTTGAGTACAAAGATACCCAACATGCTAGGTTGCACCTTATGATTTGTGCAATGTTGTGATTAAGTGTTCAAACAACCTTTGCGAATATCTTGGAAACGGTTACCAACCAGCCGGCTGCTCTCGAATCACTCTCGCTGTACTTTGATGGCATAAGTCACAGTCACGTGGCGTCGCGATGTCTAAAGTCGGGTAAAATTTCTAACCGGCATGCAGTGCTTCAAGTCAGCCACCGATCGGTCTGCGCAGAGCTGTATGAAGTCGAATAAGCCTAGTGTCTCCATCAGGCTTTAATTGGATATGAACGGTTATGATTGGATATGATTTGTTCGTGCAGTAAATCCCGCTTCTTGTTTTCGTGCGCATTCTCAAATCGGTCTGAATGAAGTCAATGATGATGTTAAAGGTCCCGTTCTATGTGATCCCATGTTTCAAACTTTAGTTAGTGTGTAATGTTGTTGTTAGAGTATAAATAATATCTGTAAAATTATAAAGCTCAAAGTTCAATGCCAAGCGAGATATTTTATTTAACAGAAGTTGACTACAAAAAACGGCTCGATTGGACTACACCCATCTACTTCCTTCATTAATGACATCACCAGAACCGTGTTTAGACTAACCTCCGCCCACAGGAACACAGGCGTATTGATGGGAGTTATAAATTATAAAGCTCAAAGTTCAATGCCAAGCGAGATATTTTATTTAACAGAAGTTGACTACAAAAAACGGCTCCATTGGACTACATCCCTCTACTTCCTTCTTTAATGATGTCACTAGAACCGTAACCTCCGCCCACAGGAACACAGGCGTATTGATGGGAGTTATAAATTATAAAGCTCAAAGTTCAATGCCAAGCGAGATATTTTATTTAACAGAAGTTGACTACAAAAAACGGCTCGATTGCACTACATCCCTCTACTTCCTTCTTTAATGATGTCACTAGAACCGTAACCTCCGCCCACAGGAACACAGGCGTATTGATGGGAGTTATAAATTATAAAGCTCAAAGTTCAATGCCAAGCGAGATATTTTATTTAACAGAAGTTGACTACAAAAAACGGCTCCATTGGACTACATCCCTCTACTTCCTTCTTTAATGATGTCACTAGAACCGTAACCTCCGCCCACAGGAACACAGGCGTATTGATGGGAGTTATAAATTATAAAGCTCAAAGTTCAATGCCAAGCGAGATATTTTATTTAACAGAAGTTGACTACAAAAAACGGCTCGATTGCACTACATCCCTCTACTTCCTTCTTTAATGATGTCACTAGAACCGTAACCTCCGCCCACAGGAACACAGGCGTATTGATGGGAGTTATAAATTATAAAGCTCAAAGTTCAATGCCAAGCGAGATATTTTATTTAACAGAAGTTGACTACAAACTCCCCCCACCTCACTCAAACACTATCTTCTTAACTCTTTCCCTGTCAGTTCCCTTTAAAAAAAAAAAAAAACATTTCACAAAATGTTCATGGACCCAAGAATATACCTGTGTATGAATATCTGATCATGCAATATATCAAAAGAAAACACCAACCCTTTTCACTTTTATTCTAGCTTAATGCATTATTTTTATCAACAATTGAATGTGGGTCAGTTTCATAAAAAAACAGCATTTTGAGTAAAAAGCTGAGAAAAATCACGTTTTTGTCAAAGAATTCATCCAGATCAGATTCAGAACGATGATCAAAACATAGATGGAGTAGATCGAGTCCATTAACACTAAAATGGCACTTAAATAAAAACGTGCACAAGCATTTGAGTCTGCAACGTTCACAAATCAGCACACTGCCACTGTTACAGTTGCAAATGCACATTTGGTATATAAGAGGATCATTGTGCAGACAGCTTCACTGATTATAACGGAACTTTGTGAGATTGCCATGAACTGAAGTGATTATAAAGGTAGTGTGCTTTGCATGCTTTCTAGCTATCTTCAATATACTTGGAACTTGAATAAAAGTTTGTTTTTCATTTGTCTTTTGTTTTCATGTCTGGGTAATTTTATTGGTTTTGATGACATAAGATGCACTACAAGACATAACGAAGGGAAGTTCGTTTAGATTCAAAATAACTAATAGCGTGATACCTTTTCTAAACTTAAATAAAAGAAACTGTAAAATACTGTAAATTGTCAAATTGCTTAAATTGGGTGCTTTATTAAGATTTAAAGTGAGTCTTTATCTACTGCCACTATTTTGAATTCGACCAACCAGAGTTAAATAGTGATCTCATGAGGATTCATTATTATTTTATACAAGTATATATACACACACAAACCCACACACACATAATACATGACATTGTTGAGTAGCTGCCTTGATGGGGATCTGGGCCAGTGTTTTCCAAAATATTATATCATACTGATCTGTGCTCAAATGGAAAAGCAACTGGAACCATTTGTCCTCATGATGGAAAAGTGATTACTTTGTGGTTTACAAATATAGAGAAGAAGGTACTGAAGCTTTGAATGTATGTTTTTAAAAGTGAATAATGGTAGCACTTTCTATAGAACACAGTTCTGTATGCGGTACAATTACAAACTCCCACGTCAATTTCCGACAATTTCCGACAGTTTGCAGTGTTGCCTGTAAATTGCCGTTTGCAGTCGTAAACCTGAACTTCCACGACAATCTACAGCGCCGGTAACTGTCGAAAATCCCACTTTTCATGCAGTGATCATAACCTATAAGTTGGGTGTTTTCCAGATTAATTTGTTTAATCTGGAAAACTAATTTTAGGCTAAACATGAACAAAACAGATGCTCTCTGTTCTTAATCAAACTTAAAAGGTGTTACATTTGAAGTTTTCAGTTAATTAATTCATGCTAATCTTTGTCTTCAGTCTATGACCAGGAAATGGCATCCCTTCTGTACCACCAGGAGGACTGAAGTCTCCAAAAATCAGTGCATGTGATGCTGTTGAATGACTTGTAATCTTGCATAAGGTAGTGGCATTTTAATAATGTGTTGTTGGTTGCTCAAAACATGAATGAGATTAAAATCAAGTCTTCATAGGAATTCCCATATTTCACTTGTCAATGAGTCAATGTTTGAACAATCACTTTTATAATGTTGTTTTCTCTGTGACTGCACATTATATTTGTGCCTAATGTTCAGTGTTCATTCTAACCCTAGTCATGCTGCAGTTTGGAGGAGCACCTCAGAAACAACCAGCATCAGCACTCGTACCTCCATTGGACGTCAGAAAAGCAAGATTGACAGCTTCTACATCACCTTGGATAAGCATCTCATCCCATGCCAGGCAAACCGCTCCCTTGGGGCATTTGATTAACTTTTCAAGGTACATTTTGTGTTCAATTTGTCCTATGATAGTGCACTTGTGAGCTTTTACACATTCCTGCAGACAACAGTGTATAACATTGATGTAGGGAAAATGAATGAGTCACCCAGAGTCAAAGACTTGAGAGCCAGATTGCTTAACCAGACAGAAACCTTATCTTAAAGTCTGAGCATTGTTGAGAGAATGCTGATCTGTCAGACACAGCACCACAGCAGTCAACAGTTGATTTCACTTTTAAGAGGTGGACATAGTTACTCTCCTGGCTAAGTTCAAATTGATTTGTTCGCAGCAAGGTTGTAGGCATCAGTTCCAAACATATGCAGGTTTTCGTAAGCACCTTAATAATGTTCATAGCAACGTTCAGAGAATTGCTCAAATTTCAACTGTTGAATATTCCTTGAGTGAGCCAGTTGCAAGTTCATCTCAAGTAGATGCTTTAGGGGACCAAATGAATCCCCAGCATGAATCCCCTTGTTCCAGTGTTTCCTCTGAGAATGATTCTGAGCTTACTAAAGATTCAACTAAAGAACTGTGTGAATCCATTGTGGCAAAATTACAAGGAAGTGGAATTTCAAACAGTTTAGTGACCTCAATTGTTGGAGATTTAGAGGAACTTACAGATACACTTCACTCACAAACAAAGCATAACATGCTTTCTGCTTTACCTAGTGACCCCTACAAATCTGTGATAAATGAATCTTTTGAAAAATTAGAAAACCCATTCACAAATCTAAATAACAAATGGAAACGAAATAAATACTTTACAGAAAAATGGGGAGTTGTTGAACCTGTTGAGATAACACTTGGACTGAGATATGACAGCAGACTGAATCAGAAATCTTGTACTTATGACCAAGTACCAGTTAAAGATACTTTTATTGAACTGGCAAATCTCACCTCAATGAACACAGAATGCCTTAAGATCTTTTTTCGGGGAGGGCTATCTGAACCGCTCAGTTCATTCATGCCCTTGCATGATCCTCACGAGACTTTGGAGCACTATATTGATCTGGCCCTTTTGTTAAGCGGATCATCGTTTACTGTGGGCGGGGTAGAGGAGGAGCTCCGTGAGCCCGCAGTATCCCCTCAGCCTGAGCTTCTCCTCGTCAGCCCTGCCGAGCCTGAGCTTCTCCTCATCAGCCCTGCCGAGCCTTCGCTTCACGTCAGCCCTGCCGAGCCTGCGCTTCACGCCAGTCCAGCCGAGCCCGCTCTTCACGCCAGATCTGCCAAAGCAAAGGCAGTATGCGTCATGCCCGCCGCCCCTGAGACTGAGAGCATCATGCCCGCCGCGCCTGAAACAGCAAGCGACATGCCCGCCAAGCTAGAGCCTTCACCGCTGGTCCCGTCCAGCACAGAGCCTTCACGTTCTAGAAAACTGCACTGAGATTATTCATCTGCAGAGGTGAATGCTTTTGTGATTTTTATTTTCATGCAAAATCATGTTAATTCATTACGCATTTTGTAATCTGGCGTCATAGATTCACCTTGGCTTTTCTAAACGTTTCTTTACCTTTTGTAGCTAGCGTTAATATTAAAATGAACACTCAACTAATCAGATCCCAAGTCGTCATATACTGACGCTTTTGACATTTCGTCTACATCGAATGCACATGGCACCCTTTAGCGTCAATATGAGACGCACAGAGCTTTGTTCGGTTATGGGTAGGTTTATGTCTGGGGTAGGGTTAGGGTTAGACCGCTAGGAGGCGCCTTCTGGCCCATATCTATCTGCGTCTCATATTGACGCTAAAGGGTGCCATGTGCGTTCGATGTAGACGAAATGTCAAAAGCGTCAGTATATGACGACTTGGGATGAGAATGCGTTGGCCTGCGTCTCATATTGACGCTAAAGGGTGCCATGTGCGTTGGATGTAGACGAAATGTCAAAAGCGTCAGTATATGACGACTTGGGATGAGATCGGGCTAATATAGGGTTCATAGACAAGTAATTATTTTGAAGTGATGGTGCTTTTTGTAACGTTATCTAGCGTAAGTGATACATCCTGCTTGACATTTGTTCTAGCTACTGTATACAGGCCACCAGGGCACCAAACAGACTTTATCAAAGAATTTGCTAATTTTCTATCAGAGTTAGTACTGGCTGCAGACAAAGTCCTTATTGTTGGCGATTTTAATATCCATGTAGATAATGAAAAAGACGCATTGGAATTGTCATTTAAAGACATTCTGAACTCTATTGGAGTTAGACAACACGTGTCAGGACCCAGTCATTGTCGTAATCATACTTTAGATCTAAATTTGAAATGGAATCAATGTTGATGCCATTGAAAATCTGCAGCAGAGCGATCATTTGAGATCATTATCTAGTCTCATGTATACTTAATTTAGCCAAGGTTGCAAAGCCGACTCCGTGTTACAAATGGTAGAACTATCAATTCTAACACTAAAGATTGCTTTATAAATAATCTTCCTGATCAGTTTCATCATCTCAGCATCCCAGACAGCTTAGAAGAACTTGATGTTGCAACAGAAACTATTGACTCTCTTTTTTCCAGCACTTTAGACACAGTTGCTCCTTTACGCTTAAAGAAGATTAAAGAAAATAGTCCAACGCCGTGGCACAATGAGCACACTCGGGCCCTTAAGAGAGCAGCCAGAAAAATGGAGCACAACTGGAAGAAAACAAAACTAGAGTTTTTTTTTCCGCATTTCGTGGAGAGAGAGCACGATTGCGTACAGAAAGGCCCTAGAAACTGCTAGATCTGCTTATTTTTTAACCCTCTTAGAAGAAAACTTTTTTATTTGAGTCCAGGTGATACTACTCTTCTTCAGCTCTGTCTCAGTGTCTCGCCTCCAGCTGTTCTTGGACCGTCCCCTCTTCCGGGTTGCCAGAGAAGCTGACCACCCTGATTCGAAACATGTACTAAGACATGTCATGCAGAGTGATACATGGCAGCCAGCAGTCAGAGAGCTTCACAGTAAAGACAGGAGTTCGACAAGATTGTCTGCTGTCCCCTTTCTTGTTCTTGCTCGACTGGAACATGAAGTCCACCACGGAGGGAACAAGAAACGGGATACAGTGGACCCCTTGGACGCAGCTGGAAGACCTGGACTTTGCTGATGATCTAGCACTTCTCTCCCACAGAAATGCTCAGATGCAGGAGAAGACATCACGACTGGCAGAAGTCTTGGCAAAGGTGGGCCTCAAGATCAGCAGGAAGAAGACACAGGTGATGAAGATAAATACAGCAAACAACAGTCATGTCATGCTAGATGGACAGCCTCTTGAGGAAGTGGACTCCTTTGTCTAACTTGGGGTGTGTGGACAAACAGGGTGGACAAAAACATCTGGGCCTCTAAAGAGATAGGAGAAGCAATCAAAATGAGGATTTTCAACTCCAACGTGAAGTCTGTTCTCCTACATGGGTCGGAGACATGGAGAATAACCAAGCGCACACTGCAGAAGATCCAGACTTTCACCAATGGATGCCTAAGGTGCATTTTTAAGATCTGGTGGCCTGACCGTACCAACAATGAGGAGCTCTGGCAAAGAGCCAATCAAGAAGCCATCACCCAGCAGATAGGGAGGAGAAAGTGCGGCTGGATTGTACACACATTACGTAAACCAAAGAGTAGTGTGACACGCCAGTCCCTCACTTGGAACCCTCAAGGAAGACGGATTCATTGCTATAGGAGAGGAAGAATTGTCTAAACTCGTTAAATCATCTAAATCAACAACATGTATGTTAGACACTATACCGACTAAGCTATTGAAAGAGATGCTTCCAGAGGTCATAGATCCTC
>FLSR01000572.1:30580-43475 GCA_900092035.1 Leuciscus waleckii
AGATTAGATTAGATTAGATTCAACTTTATTGTCATTACACAAGTACAGGTACAAGGCAACGAAATGCAGTTTAGGTCTAACCAGAAGTGCAATAGCAGCAAGTGCAGGATATACAGTGGTTCCATAAGTGCAGAACATGGATATGTACTGAATAAATATAGAGTTGAATACTATTATAAACAAAAATTTACCTGATATATTATTGTAGCAGAGTTTGTGCTGAATACAGTGTAATCAGACTTTAGCCATGAAAATGTCACAAGTAACAGAAATAAGCACAAATGTCAGAGCATGTCAGAACACCTCCAGGGCCCAGAAAACCCCTCAGACCCCAGAGGGTTAATGGTAAGGAAAGACCCTTATAGCCTACTTGAGAGCGGCACATATTAGATTAGATTAGATTAGATTAGATTAGATTCAACTTTATTGTCATTACACAAGTACAGGTACAAGGCAACGAAATGCAGTTTAGGCTAAGATGAGCGGATTAAAATAGTGCATATAAAGTATGGACAGAAGCTATCCAAGTAAAAGTGCAGTGGAAAGTGATTGCATATTGCAGTTAAAGTACGGTATTGCAAAATGCATATATAAACAGTTGGTACTGTAAATAAACAGTTGGCAGTGCAATTGAGAATATTCCAAATGAAGGCAGATGTGTGGGGAGTGGGATCAACGAGGGTTAGAGTTCAATAAAGAGACAGCTCTGGGGAAAAAAAACAACTGTACTTTAGTCTGCTGGTCCTGGTCCAGAGGCACCTGAAACGCCTGCCGGAGGTCAGGAGAGAAAACAGTCTGTGGGCTGGGTGAGAGGAGTCCTTAAGGATGCTGCGAGCTCGATGCAGACAGCGTTTCCTCTGGATGTGCTCGATGGCAGGTAAGTGAGTCCCAGTGATGCGCTGGGCGGTTTTCACCACCCGCTGCAGTGCCTTGCGCTCTGCAACAGAACAGCTCCCATACCACACTGTAGCACAGTTAGTCAGGATGCTTTCTATTGCGCAGCGATAGAAGTTCACCAGGATAGTCGAGGAGAGTCCTCAGGAAGAAAAGGCGCTGGTGAGCCTTCTTGACTAGGCAAGGAGGTATTGGTTGTCCAGGACATGTCCGCCGAGATGTGGATCCCCAGGAACTTGAAACTAGAGACACGCTCAACAGCCATTCCATTGATGTGGATGGTGTCGTGTGTGCCTCTTGACTCTTTCCTGAAGTCCAGATGAGCTCCTTCGTTTTGATGGTGTTGAGGAGCTGGTTATTTTCAGTGCACCATGTGGCCAGGTGCTTGATCTCCTCCCTATAGGCAGCCTCATCGTTGTTGTTGATATCAATCACCGTAGTGTCGTCCGCAAACTTGACGATGGAATTAGATCCGTACACAGGCTTGCAGTCGGAGGTGAACAGGGAGTAGAGAAACGGGCTTAGCACACAGCCCTGTGGTACACCAGTGTTATGTGTGATGGACGTGGAACAGGTGGAGCCTGATCGAACATTCTGGGGTCTAAAGTCTGGTCAAAAGTCCAAAATCCAGTTGCACATGGAGGTGTTGATGCCCAGGTCTCTAAGTTTGGCTATTAACTTGGTTGGGATGACAGTGTTAACCCTCTGGGGACCAAGCTGTTTTTGGGGCCCTTGAGATGTTCTGACATGCTCTGACATTTGTGCTTTTTTCAGTTATTTATAAACATGTTAATGGCAAAGGTGTAAATTCACTCTATATAGCACAAACAGGCCTACCATAATATGCGAGCAACATGTATGTAGATGTTTCTATTTTTAAGAGAATAATGTTTATGCGTGGTTATTTAAAAAAATAAAAATGAAAGTTGCTGAAATAAGACCACAAAACTCATACAAAATATGTGCCCACAAGACTTTTGACTAATGGATGTTGTCCCTTTCAGTTCTAGCTTAAAAATTATGTGAAAATAGTCTTGCTTTATCGTTCACAAAAAAAAAATACATTGATTTAAATGGTGTAAAACAGGTTTTGCTTGGAAAGCCAATATGCGAGGGGGAGGAGTAGTTTACACCTTAGGCCCACCCACTCTGCATAATGACTCTGCATAATTAGCCATTCATTCAGGTGTGACACTGACTGAGCCACAATGCAAAGACAAAATATATATTTTGAAGAAGACTTATATTGACCATTTAAGATTTTGCTTACATCTATCTTGTAAATATGTTTTGCTATTTTATTAAAAAGGTTACAATTACAAAAATAATTACAATTTCAGCAAAATTTATGCCCGTGGGTCTGTTTGCCTGTTTGACTGAGTTTTCGCGGAGTTATAGATAATTTTCGAACGCGTTTCAAATGGGAGTTTACTGACAGAGAGAAGGCAGAAATAGCATCATGTTAGTTTTTCTTTATTTGTCAAAGAGCAAAACACTTTATTTGTATTGTGAGTATACAGAAAAAAAATAGAAACTGAACAGGATCGATTGATGTATTACACGAAAATGAAAGATCAAAATTAACAGAGCATTTTGTGTTTATTTTTCATTGCTAAAAAAAAAAACGAGCAAAACGCGCGGGCGCGTTTTTGGTCCCCAGAGGGTTAAATGCTGAGCTGAAGTCAACAAACAGCATGCGTGCATAAGTGTTCTTATTGTCCAGATGTGTGAGCACAGAGTGCAGCGCCTGGAAACTGCATCCTCTGTGCTCCTATTGCTACAATAGGCAAACTGGTGTGAGTCCAATGTGGATGGTAGAGAGTCTTTTAGGTGTGCCAGGACCAGCCGCTCAAAGCACTTCATTACGGTGGGTGTGAGTGCTACAGGGCGGTAGTCGTTAAGGCACATCGGGCTGGAGTGTTTTGGCACTGGGACAATGGAAGTGCATTTAAAGCATGTTGGTACAGCTGCTTGGGCAAGAGACAGGTTGAAAATGTCTGTAAAAACCCCAACGAGCTGCTCCGCACATGCCCTGAGTACGCGTCCAGGATGTTGTCTGGTCCAGCAGCCTTGTGCGCGCTGATCTGGCTCAGTGCATTGCAGACATCTGTGGAGGAGAGTGTGATTGGCGGGTGGTCAGCTGAGGGTTTGAGCTTGGTGGCAGTTTCTCTGTTGTCTCTTTCAAAGCGAGCACAAAAGTCATTTAGCTAGTTCAGGAAGTTGACATCAGTGGCTGCAGGGGTGGAAATGAGTGGGTTTGTAGTCACTGATGGCCTGAATGCCCTTCCACATGCGTCGAGGGTCAGAGTTGGATAGGTGTCCCTCTATCTTTAGCTTGTAGCAGTGCTTGGCCTCTTTGATGCCCCTCTTCAGATTTGCTCTGGCTGTGCTATAGGCTTGTGCATCTCCTGATCTGAAGGCAGTATTGCGTGTCTTCAGCAGGAGTCGCACTTCCCTGTTCATCCATGGCTTCTGATTTGGGTATGTGGTGATCTGCTTCTGGGTTGTAACACTGTCAATGGTGGTATTTATATAATCCAGTACAGAGGAGGTGTAGCAGTCAATGTCCGTGTGAGAGCCACTGGTGCCTTGAGAAGCAAACATACTCCAGTCTGTGTGTAGAAACCTTTCCTGGAGTGTGAAATCTGCCCCTACAGGCCACACCTTGATGGTCTTTACTGATGGCTTCATACGATTGATGAGAGGTGCATATTTGGGGGTGAGGAACAAAGAAAGGTGATCTGACTGTCCCAGGTGGGGGAGACGTGTGCAACGTAAGCTCCAGCCATGTTTGTGTAAGGTTTAAGGTTTTGGTCTAAGGTTGTTTCCTCTGGTGTGACAGGAAACATACTGGTGAAATTTCAGTAGCACTGACTTTTAAGTTTGAATGATTAAAACCACCCGCAACAATAAACGCAGCTTCAGGGTGAACAGTCTGTTGTTTCAGAGCCATCTAATGTTCTATCCGACCGGAGTGTATGGCGTCCCGCTAGCTCAATAGCGTTGTCCGGTGTTCCGCTGTTTAACCATGTTTCCGTGAAGATTAGGACATTACAGTTCAAAAGTCTCTTCTGTATGTGATGCTGAATCAAATCTCCTCCATTTTGTTCACCAGAGACTGTACATTGGCAAGGAAAATGCTGGGTAAAGAGAGCTGGTGTGGAGTTAGCTTTAGCTTAGCTATTAGTCCTCCGCGCTTCCCCCGCCTTTGTTTATGATCTGGACGCCGCCTGCGAGCACTTCCGCCCGGCCGGGTAGAGTGCATAGCCTCGGGTGTTCTGGCGATCTCAGGAAGGAGTCGAAGGTTGTCCATAAAACTGTCGGAAATTCGCAAACCAAAATCCAAAAGCTCACATCAGGTGTACGATGTTAAGGCACAACTGTTCTGCACGAAGAGACCTGAGATGAGCAAGAAAAATACCGCAACATTGCAGAATGTGGAGAGACCCCGAGCCTCGCGATGTACTCGCGCCGCCATCTTGGATTTCATACAGACATCATCATCATCATCACCATCGTCATCATCACCATCATATGAGGTGTTTCCGGGTGTGTCTCCCTCATTTCTGCTTCGAGGTCTTGAGTGTGGCATTTCTTTGAGGTTTAGAATCTATTATTCCTGTAATTCTTCTGTCTATTATGAATTTAATAAAGAACTCTGTCTCGTATTCTGTCCAAACACACCGCGTCGTCTACGTCACGTGACCTGTAAATGCGCAAAAACTGTTTCCATTGCAGTTTGCAAAATATTTCTTTTTCGAATTGCCTGAAAAACCACCTCATGCGAGCGAAAAACTTTTTTGCGATAAATGGGAGTTTTTGCGAAATTTTGCGGAAGTTTCCATTGGGTGTATTTTCAATTCGCAATTTCAATTTGCGCAATTTGAAGGGTAATGGAAACGCGGCTATTGTCTATGTAATATCCCCATAAAAGATGAAAACTCAACATTTGTGGTCTGTGTGTGTGCACGTGTGTGAGTTTGTGTGCATGTGTATATAAATTAGGACTACAATATATAAAATTATGAATAACATAGCATTTTTTTGTTGTTGTATCAGAAATTAGCTGTTTACATACAAATAAAATGATAATTATGTCATTGATAAATGTGAACTGATGAATAAGCATCTAAATATTATAATGCTGAAACTATGATGTTTAAAGATTTATAAATAAGCAACACATATGAATGCATAATAAATAATCATGTTATCTTACCACCCACCCCCAGTCCATGACGTTTTTAAAACCTAGAAACGCCCCTGGTTGTTGACGCACTTTGTAGACAAAAAAACAATGACAGTTTGTCACACTTTAACTCCTGTAAAGTATATAGTTGATACTAGTAATATATAACATGCATCATATTTATATTTTATTAAGACTATATTAATAGTATGCATAATTAAAAAAGGTAATCTATTATAAATCAATCGATTTTTGATTCCCAACCCTAGCTAAGATGCAACTAATTTAGAACATTTATAATATAATACCTTTTTTAATACTTAATACTAAGCAAGCCTAACAATTGTATTCCCATAATTTTGTAAATACAATTGTTAGGCTCAGTGCCAATTCAATTTGCTAATTCGGCCCTGGATTTGATAATTATGTTAAATTATGTGCCATGGTCTCTTGAGGTTGTTTGGAAATCCCTCCTGTTAATCCTGAAGAGAGATGTAGAAACGCTACATATGATGATCATGCGTGCAGAGGTAAGTCTGTGTCTTGAGATTGATAAACTACTTTTCACACCCAAAGTTTGATTTGAAAATCAAATTAAATATAGTACAACTGCAACATGTAACTGACAGCATGTTTCTTCAGTGAACGTTTCTATACAATTTTATGTCAAAATTGACATAAAATTGTAATTTATGTCTGATAAATGTGAACTGATGAATAAGCATCTAAATATTGTAATGCTGAAACTATGATGTTTATGGATTTATAAATAAGCAACACATATGAATCACTTTAATATTTAAGATTCAATTATTGCACAATTAAATTAAATCCATCCCTTACTTATTTGTGTTGAAGAGGAAGAAAGAAGCACATACATTATGCGTTTAAACAACACTGACTGGACGTGTGTCACCTGCAATAACGTGGAACCAATGCTTCTGAAGAGGATGAAAATTGCAATCCTAAACCACACAATAAAAATGAAGATTGTTTAGAAGACGAGGATAGATGTGAACCACAACTATACAATATAGATGAAGATGGTTTAGAAGACGAGGATGGAGATGCTGATTCCTCAAAAGCCTCGTAAGTGTGTGTTTGCCAGTGACTTCAAGTAACTATTACAGAATGCCAAGTGATTAAACTGGTTTTGCAGAGACGTCTTGGATAATTTGGATACTCTAATGGAAAAGATGGAAAAAAACAATATAAGGGATGCAAGGCTTGTCATAGGGAAGTCTATTGGTGTTCTCAAAATACAAGCCAAGAACACAGAAACCAAAGATACATGCTACTCTTCATATCAGAACATTATCAACGTAAGTCCTGAAAAAGATTACAATGTCCACCTGGGCTAAGATTCTTCATTAATCAACGTTAATTCTTCTTTTCACAGGTGACTGATTGTCAAAGTATCCTGAGTAGGAACTTGTCCTGGTCTGTAAAGATTTCCAAGGAGGCCTTTAATAAATCACGTTTGGAAAACAACGGAACTGCGTTTCTTGGAGTTCTACGGTTCAATAATATGGGAGACAAGGTACTTGCAATAAAAAAAATTAAAAAAATTCTTTGTTTGAGCATTTTAAGGAATGTAAAAGGGATATTTGTAATTTTTGGTAATTTGACATGTGCACAGCTCTTCCCACAGTGACACAAATCTGTATTATAAATCTTTTATCTTTTAGTAATCATATCCACTTCTGTTATAACGCTAAATTATTTTTGTATCGTATGAATTGTTGTTTGAAAAAAAGCTGAAGATTCTATTTCTAAAAATTACATTTTTGTGTTCGAATTAAAATATTAAATTTTTTTTTAAAAACACTTTCATTTTCTCATAATATACATTCCACATCACCACATTTTTCAATGATTCTCAAACGACTCATCAGAAGAATCAGTCTCTCTAAATCCCTCCTATCCGCGAGCTGCTCTGCTCTGATTGCCAGACGGCCAGGTCTGTTGTGATTGGTCTACCGCTTACAGCGCGTGTCAGAAGCTAAACTCCCATTAACATATAACTGAACTTCAGCTTCCTCAGTCCTAAGCGATTGTACACACGGTAAAGACAGTAACGATGACCTCAATTTTAGCATATCAATCCGAGCGCGAGTCCAATGATGAAACATTGGAAGAACTACTTATTCAACCCGATCCTCCATCGCAAGGACGACATGAGCAGGACGTTTCTCAGTGATGGGCTACTCAGTTTGAGGTACATTATGAGATGGCACAGCAGTAATTCCTCACCATCTGCATTAACAAGATTATGTCCATCAACAAAACCCATGTGTATATTTCTAAATTATTTTGGTGCACATTCGGGAACTGTATCAATAACGTATCAATAACTGTATCAATAACTGTATCATTTTTAACAAAAGCTTCTTGATCTATTGTTTTCACACTTTTATGTTTGATTTGCTTGATGTATCTTTTCTGATTTAGAATCAAACTTTGAATAATGAGGTTTATGGAGTAACGATGAGGGCCAATATCTCCGACCTTACCAACAATATTGAAATGTTCTTTAAACAGAAGGATCTGGTAATGAAGGTTTTTTGTTTATTTGCTTTTTTTTTTTTTTGCAAAACATTATTATTATGATGACCAGACACTGTGAAATCAAAATAATAATCAAACATGTTCTTACAGGTCGGTATGCGTCCTGCAAATCTTGGGGTGGCAAAAGTAAATTTACTTATGGATCTATTGATCAGTTCCCATCAACAAACCAATTTTTTTTTTTAATTACGCACTGTTTTTTCTTCAAAGGAAATCTAACATGGACGACATCCGGCTGTGAGACAGTAAAAATCGACAATAACACCATAAAGTGCTCGTGTTCACATCTGACGTTCTTTGCAGTGCTGATGGTGAGAAGCTTCTCAGTGTCATTTAAAGACCTCATGAAATCAACATCAGAGTCTTTTAGTTCACATATAGCCTATTTCTCTGATCTCTCAGCTCCTCCAGATGTAAATGCAAACAGCACAGCGCCGTATGTGGAATCATTGAGCTTCATCACTTCAATCGGCTGCGGCATCTCCATGTTTTTTCAGGCCATCGCTCTGTTCATGCATTTCCTGTTACGGTAGAGTCTCTTAATGTTTAATACCTAGTTTGTGCTGTTAGTACTTCAAGTATTGAAGTTCAAAGTTTTTGGACCAGTTGCATTTAGGAATGCACCGACATGAACATTTTGGCCGATACAGATAGTTCTTTATATTTGAAAGCTGATAACCGATATGCTTTGACCAATAAATCTTAATCCAAATTCTGATATAATTTAAGAGCCTGATTATAAAAACAAAAGGCTAACCATTAAAAGCCATTTCCCAAAAACTTAAATACTAAACACATAAATCATATAAAATTACAGTAGCCTAGTTTTAACCACTGTAAGATTCCTTGCCTTTTTTAATTTTAGACTCCTATGGCCAACTTTCGTTATAAAAAAGAAAAAGAAAATTGGTAACACTTTACAATAAGGTTTCATTTTGTTAGCATTAGTTAATGAACTAATAATGAATGAACAATACAACTGCAGGATTTATTAATCTTAATTAATGTTAAATCAACATTTTCTAAGACATTAAGATGCAAAGTTGTATCGGTTAGCATTATTTAATGCAGTGTGAACTAACATGAACTCATATTTTATTAACTAACATTAACAAAGTTATCGTTATATGGTATAAGGTTATATGTTTGTTCATGTTAGTTAATGCGTTAACAAATGAGACTGTTTTAAAGTGTTACCAAAGAAATCTATTTCCTAACGAAATAAACAAATAAATAAAATACCTAAATAATACAAACAAGAAATTGGATATCTGATATTTGGGTCGATTTTGAATACTTCAAACTAGATCTCGCAGCGATGATATTTAGATGTTTTAAACTAGATCTCACAGCAATGTTATTAATACAGCAATTTCAAACACTTTCTCATAGGATATCCCATCGCTTTGTATGAACGGTGTCGCTGATCGAGATTGGCCCTGTTCTTCTAAGATTGCTGTTGGTCCGAGCTGATAAACGGTCCGCGTTGCGCAGCTCAAACGAGAAGCATGGTTTCGTTTCGCTTTCATTTGCCGCTGATGTTTCTCATATGCAACTGGAATGGCAGCTCTAATCAGTTTGGCAATGTGGTGGAGGGACCAATGCGACCTCTAAAATAAATTGTGGCACCGGCAGGAAAAAAGGTTGCAGTCTGGAGTGTTTAGCAGTCTGACGTACTAAAACACGGGCACACAAACAATTCACAACATTCTTTTACAGTCGTGTTCTCATAATAATTTGATGTAGCCTTTATGACAGATTTGTGCTGCATGCTACACTTATCGGGTTTATGATGTTAAAATGTAAAACTGAGCATTTATCGGCCGATAACGATATGGTGGACGATATATTGTGCATCCCTAGTTGCTTTTGCTCCTCTTTTGGATAAAAGCATTTGCTAAATGCATGTTACAAATTCAGGTTGTTTTTATATTTGAACAGGAAAGCCAAATCAAACCAGGCCACGAAGATCTTGATGAATATGTTTGTGGCTTTGTTTCTCCTGAATTTATCCTTTTTGTCAAACGAGAGCGTCGCCAACACAGGAGACAAGGCTGCGTGTGTCTTCATAGCGCTGCTCATGCATTACTCCATGCTGACTACATTCACCTGGTTCTTCATTCAAGCTCTTCATATGTCTTATGGCTCATCAGACAGAACATCACCATCACAAACTACATGAGGAAGATCATCGTGTTCGGCTGGAGTGAGTTATATGAACAAAACACCTGTTGTACTTTTCCCTTAAGAAATAAAACCTTTTAAAACAAAAACCAGCAGGTCAGACTGTAAACTCAAGTTCACCCAAAAAAGAATATAGCCTAGGCCTATATTGTGCATGTCTTATGAACTACTGTCATGATACTTATGTTTTTGACCTTTACTTCAGCAGCTTGTCTTCTTTAATTGTCTCTATCAGTGGTATTTTAATATGAATTTTAGTAATTTAGTCAAATCAAGTTAATCAAGTTAAATTAAATTAAATGAATATGAGAAATGTTGCCTTGGCAACTAGCTGAAATAAAATGCTTTTTTAATATTTTATTTTCAGTTAAATTTTATTTTATTTCAAGTAATGGAAATGTTTTATTGTTTTAGTTTTAGTTACCTATAATAACCCAGATCTCTTTCAGCGTTTCCAGCTCCGATAGTCGTAGCTGTTGTTTCAATAGGAGGATATAAAACACGGATCATAAACACAACGTCTGGAAAAACCACACAAATGTAAGTTGTTCTGATGTCATAAATGCCCCTATTATGGAACTTAAACCTCTTGACCTTGTATATATTTACTATATAAAATACTATCTTAAAATATTAAGAATGATAAATTATACATCATTTAAAATTTCTAAGGGTTTATTGTCAATTTATGGTTTCTGTTTTACGATATAGATGCTCCAGCAACACTAATACTGTAATTTGTATCAGGAGTGCAAATGACAATATTCAAAATCAAAACGGGACTTCATACCTTTGTTTATGAAATGGCGATCGCGAGATGAATCCAATCCATCACACTTGGTTAAAATGTCCATGACAAGTGTCCATTGAAAAACATGAAATATTGATATATTGTCCATTGTTTACATCAGATTTCGCCTGAACGATCTGCTCTCAATCATCAATAAATTATTTATAATATCCAAGCAGTACTGTGGATCTTGTGACATCTCTTGAGAGGCATATTCTCAAGCCATTGTCATCCATCCATCCATCTTCTTCCGCTTATCCGGGGCCGGGTCGCAGGGGGCAGCAGTCTAAGCAGAGATGCCCAGACTTCCCTCTCCCTAGACACTTCCTCCAGCTCTTCCGGGGGGAAACCGAGACGTTCCCAGGCCAGCCAGGAGACATAATCCTAGGTCTTCCCCGGGGTCTCCTCCCGGTGGGACGCGCCCAGAACACCTCCCCGGGAAGGCGTCCAGGAGGCATCCGGAACAGATGCCCGAGCCACCAGCGGCTCTACTCGAGCTCCTCCCCAGTGACCGAGCTCCTCACCCTATCTCTAAGGGAGCGCCCAGCCACCCTGCGGAGAAAACTCATTTCGGCCGCCTGTATCTGGGATCTTGTCCTTTTCTTGTCCTTTTCTTGTCCATAGGTGAGAGTAGGAACGTAGATTGACCGGTAAATCGAGAGCTTCGCCTTGCAGCTCAGCTCCTTCACCACAACAGACCGGTACATCGACCGCATTACTGCAGGAGCTGCACCGATCCTTCTGTCAATCTCCCATTCCATTGTTCCCTCAAAACCGCACTGTTCCTCCTGAATCCGAGGTTCTACTATCATCCGAATTCTCCTTTCTAGTACCCTGGCACAGGCTTTCCCGGGCAGACTGAGAAGTGTGATCCTCCTGTAGTTGGAACACACCCTCCAGTCCCCCTTCTTAAAAAGAGGGACCACCACCCTGGTTTGCCAGCACAGAGGTACTGTCGCCGACCACCACGCGATGTTGCAGAGGTGTGTCAGCCAAGACAGGCCCACAACATCCAGAGACTTGAGGTACTCAGGGCGGATCTCATCCACCCCCGGTGCCTTGCCACCGAGGAGCTTCTTGACTAGCTTGGTGATGGACGAGTCCACCTCCGAGCCCCCGGCCTTTGCTTCCTCAATGGAAGATGTGTCGTGGGATTGAGGAGATCCTCGAAGTATTCCTTCCACCGTCCGACGATATCCCCAGTTGGGTCAACAGTTGCCCACCTCCACTGTAAACAGTGTTAGTAGGACACTGCTTCCCCCTTCTGAAGCGCCGGACGGTTCTCTTCGAGGCCAACCAATAATCCTTCTCCATGGAATCACCGAACTCTTCCCAGGCCTGGTTTTTTGCCTCCACAACCACCCGGGCTGCAGTCCGCTTGGCCTGCCGGTACCCCGTCAGCTGCCTCAGGCGTCCCACAAGCCAACTAGGCCTGATAGGACTCCTTCAACTTGACGGTATCCCTTACTTCCGGTGTCCACCAGCGGGTTCAGGGATTGCCGCCTCGACAGGCACCGAGACCTTACGGCCACAGCTCCAAGCAGCCACGACGACAATGGAGGTGGAGAACATGGTCCACTCGGACTCAATATCTCCAGACTCCCTTCGGGATCCGGTCGAAGCTCTGCCAGAGGTGGTAGTTGAAGATCTCTCTGACAGGGGACTTGGCCAAACGTTCCCAACAGACCCTCACAGTATGTTAACATAAGCAGAGACTTGTGAAGTTTGGTGCTTTGTTTTTGAAGTAACAAGTGCGTTCGTGTGAAGTGTGGGCGATTTGCATGTCAATCTCTTTTGCGCGTGTGGGCGTGGTCAAATTAAAAATAATGAGCAAGCGCTTGAGAAACTGGACATCTTGTTGGTTTTATACAAATTACTTAAGCAGAGAATATTTGTTTTCAGTTTGAATCCGATCATTTAAAAGTACACACTTAAAGGGGTGGTATAACGCCTTTTTTCGAAGGCTTGATTGTGTTTGTGGGGTGCACTGTAACATGTGTTCATGCTTCGTTTTTAAAAATTTGCATTATTTTTCAAAATACGCAATGGGCTCAGATTGGTTAGCTGGCCCAGTGTGTTGTGATTCGCTAACCTCCAAGTGCACCTTGTTCGGAAACGTCACGCCCCCTTATCTTTACCGGTAGTTTGTGCTTCAGTAAACAACGGCGTCAATATTGCCATACCAGTTTGAGCCCGAATCAGACCCAGAGAATGTTAGTGGAGAGGACGAGCAGAACCTGTTCAAGAACGGCTGTTAAAGGACGTTTCAG
>FLSR01000572.1:43681-54863 GCA_900092035.1 Leuciscus waleckii
GTAACTTTGCAGATGTTGTTTATGCTCAAACAGCAACATTACACACTAACTAAAGTTAGAAAAGTGAAATCGTGTTTTACCACCCCTTTAAATGATTATAAAGATATATGGCTCATAAATGTGTGACAAGTATTCGCTGAGTTTTGTTTCAGTTTATAGACGTGCTCAAGAAAAAAAAGTTCAGCGAGACGGAGAGGCAGAACGCACACCCTGTTTATTTTCTTTATTTTAAAAAGCACAATGTTTTGATTTGATTGTAAGTGGACACATACAAAAGTAGACATCTCACAGATTCTTTTTTTATATTTCTTTTTTCTGTATGACCATAAATGACGGAGTAATTTAAGTTTATTGTGCTACTTTGTGAAGAAAATCCAGCAAAACGCGGGGGCGCGTTTGCCGACCCCAGAGGGTTAAGCCACCTGAGTTTGGGAAAACAGTGCAAGCTCGGCTGCATCACTTTTGTGACGCGTGCGAAACAGGCTATGGTACTGTTACTTACTTAGCCCAGAAGAACAGTAGCAACCAAATACTCTGCTCATTGTCTTGGGAAAGGCAAGGGTTGCCCCTCTCAAACCACCAACTATCCCGCGGATGGAGCTGACGGCGGCTGCCTTAGCTGTGAAGGTGGATGTCATGCTGAAGAAAGAACTACAGTTGCCACTGTCAGATTCCAGGTTTTGGACGGACAGTACTGCCGTACTCAAGTACTTAGCAAATGAGAACATCAGATTTAAGACATTTGTGGCGAACAGGATTGCCATAATCTTGCAAGCATCAAAAGTGCAGCAATGGAGCTACGTCAACACTCAGTTGAATCCTGCTGATTGCGCCTCCAGGGGACAAAAGGTGAGTGTCTTCATGAAGAACGAACTTTGGATTGCAGGGCCTGTCTTCCTCAGTAAACCTGAAAGGGAATGGCCAGACAAGCACGATCACCTAGAAGAGCTCACGGCTGAAGATCCTGCGGTCAAGAAAGGCATACTTGTCAATGCTACAACAGCAGAAGAAAGCACTGATGCAATGCAACAACTAATTCGATACTATTCTTCACGGATACACCTCAAGAAGGCTGTGGCGTGGCTCACACGACTCAAGGGAACCCTGGTAAACCTGTCAAGGAAGAGAAAGGAGATGAATGGATTGTACAGTGATCAACTACGGGTGAACAGGGAGATGTTGAGCTACAAAAGGAGTCTCAAACAGACTTACCTGACCGTGGACAATCTGCGACAAGCTGAGACGGATATCACAGCCATTGTCAGCAAAGTAGGTTCCAGGAAGAGATATCTGCTCTTCGGAGAAAGGACTCCATCAAGAAGAGTAGTCGAATCTTCAGACTGAATCCACAACTTGAAGAGGGAATCCTTCGTGTTGGAGGGAGGCTCAGTCGAGCATCAATGCCAGCCGAAGCCAAGCACCCGATAATCCTGCCTAAGAACCATCGTGTGGCTGATCTGATTCTCCAGGATTCACATGAGCGGCTGGGACACAGTGGACGTAATCATGTCTTGTCTCATGTACGTCAAAAGTACTGGATTATCGATGCTCCCTCGTCAATCAGAGAATGCTGTCACCGTGTACTATCTGTCGAAGACAACTTGGTGCATCAGGCACACAAATGATGGCGGACTTACCAAGAAACAGAGTTGTACCAGACGAACCACCCTTCACCAGAACTGGAGTGGATCTATTTGGGCCATTCAACATTAAACGTGGAAGATCATCTGTAAAAAGATATGGGGTGATATTTACTTGCCTTGCTTGTCGTGCGGTCCACATAGAAATAGCAACATCATTGGAAACAGACTCCTTTATTCAAGCTCTGCATCGCTTCATTGCAAAAAGAGGTCAGGAGAAGGAGATGAGATCTGATAATGGGACCAACTTTGTTGGAGCTGATCATGAGCTCAGAAAGGCAATAAAGGAGTGGAATACTTCACAAATCGAGAACACCTTGCTCCAACGTGACATCAGATGGTTATTCAATCCACCATCCGGATCCCACCATGGAGGGGTGTGGGAGAGAATCATTCGCCAAGGAATATCTGCCTCAACTCCAGAAGAGACAGAAATGGAACCATCCATCACAGAACTTCATCCCGGGAGATGTAGTCTTGATTGTCGACGAATCAGCTCCCAGGGGATCATGGCTGATGGGAAGAATCGTTAAGATTATGGAGGACGAGCATGGAGTGGTCCGCAAGGTTCGAGTCAAGACAAAGACGAATGAACTTGAGAGGCCAATAACTAAACTCTGCTTACTTCAGGAACAGTATGAGAAGGACTGTTACTGAGTTTTACTCAAAAGAAAGACATTAAGTTGTAATTGCTTCTAGGATAGAAGGCAATTAGGGGCCGGGTATGTAGAGGCCAAAGTACAATTCATAGTAATGTGAATAAGAGTTAATGTTAAAAAGGTAAATAATTTCATTTAGAAGTTCATGTAATGGTTAAAAATGTTAAATAATACTTAAAAGGTTAAAAGCATACTAGAATTCATGTGCTTATAGGATTTGGTACATATTGGTAAAATAGTGTACTGCTTCTTTAAGAACAGGCCAACTCCGGCTACATTACGTTGATTTCATTATGTGATTCAGATCTTGAGAGCTGTGGAAGCGAACGGTTTTCTTACCTGCTAACTGCTAACTGTTAACTTCTAGCTACTTCTATTAGGAATCTTTTATTTCATTAGCAACTAGAATAAGTGTATTAATCAGCTCACATTCTCTTTTGTAAATCGGAAACCAAGGAATAAAACCAAGGAGATTTTCATCTTTTATTTCAACGTTTCTGAAGTGGATTTATTGAACTGTGTTGCTGGGCTGGCAATGGACACTGCAAATGGGACTAGCTGCTTTGAATAATGTTAGATAGTTATTAGTGTAAGCCATTGCACATTTCAAGATTTCAAACCTCTACAGCGGCATTGGTGACAAACGTGGTATTAGTCGATTAATTGATTGTTAATATAAACGACGATTGTTTGTGGGAGTTTGTGTAAATTGACATCCCAACAAACAGCTCTATTACACACTGCATGAACGGTAATATCTGAAAAAGCATAATAGGGGCACTTTAACCCTCTGGGGACCAAAAACGCACCCACGCGTTTTGCTCGTTTTTTTTTTTAGCAATGAAAAATAAACACAAAATGCTCTGTTAATTTTGAGCAATGGGCTGCCCGATCTCCTTCTGACTGAAATTAGCTTGAGGAGAAATGCAACAGACAGAGGGTTTATTCACTTCAGAAAGAATCAAATACGTGTTTTTATCAGGTTAGCTAATATGACCAGCTATGTACTTACGACTGGACACCAGCGGCAACACTTCATCTTCAGAACTGAGGGAAGACAGAAGAGCTATTAGTTTAGTTTTTCTGAGGAGTTTGATATGTTACAGTCCTATTATGCTTTTTTCCACATGTTCATCTTTCTTTAGTGTGTAATGTTGCTGTTCGAGCACAAAGTCCCTCCAGCGGGAGTTCTTCTCTATATCAGTGTCAGTGTTTCTGAACTCCTGAAACGCCTCCATTGTAGTCTTGAGTTTCTTCCGGGAACGAACACGTCACAATATTCCTCATTTAAATATGTGTTGAAACTGGCGGTTATGGTAAGGGCAGGGCAGGGCATTTCCCAAACACGCTCAAAGCACTTGACCAATCACAACACACTGCTGCAGCCGACCAATTAGAGCACAGTGTGCTTTTCAGGAGGAAGGGCTTCATAGAGACAGGAACTAAACAAAGCGTTACTGACAGACAGGGAAGAGAGGAGCCGCAACAATGGAGAATATGGGGAAAATAATCAACATTCAAGTAGGAAAACATGTTCTAGTAAAGCCCAAAAACACAATAAAAACATTAATGAAGCTTTTAAATCAACATTTTCTCTTCTCTTTTAATTATAGGTGCTGGATTACAGATTCCTTTAATTCACACATAGTGAACATTGGCTACTACGCTTTAGTCTTCATCTTCACAACAGGAATCTTCATCATGATCGTCACTAAGATTGTCCAAGCCCGTCACATAAGAGCGCCTGACGGCAAGAGAAAGATGTTCAGAAAGCAGCTCATGATGGTGTTGAGTTTGTTCCTGCTCTTCGGCCTGACGTGGGCTGTGGCGTTCTTCAGTTATGGAGAGATGCTCATTCCCACATATTACATCTTCACCGTGTTGAACTCGTTTCAGGGTGAGAAACAATCACGTACATCATTACATATGGTTTGATAGAATGCTTCTATTTTTCCAACAGATTTCAGCAAATTATTTGAATTAATTCATGAGGGATTTTTAATTTATTTTCAAAATTTATAATTAATTATAATGTTATAATGGGAGTTAATATTTTATGCGTTACAGTTAAAAAAAATTATGTAAGCGACTTTAAATCTGTAAAATGTATTTGAGGAAATTATTTTCTCCGATTTTTTTTTTCAGGGTTTTTCCTCTTCCTGTATTACTACCACATTCACAAAGACATAGAAGGTAATTTCTCTGATGATCCAGAAACGTCCGGCTCCACCACAGCTATTGTTCAATCCAGAGTAAATGCTCTGGAAAATGTTCATAATGAACCTAATTAAGACAGCTCGACTTAGACAGCAAGTCGAAAGTAGAAGGTCAGAATACTAGTCATGTTAATAATAATCTCTGTCTAATATGCTGTATGGTGAGGGGATGTAATAACTCATAATGGGATCATAAGTGGGATCATTAGCTTTTAAGACATTTTAAACTTAAGTTAATTTAACACGTACATGAACATCATCACTGGAAGCTACTTTACAAGTTGTATTTTTTTCTCGTATTGTAAGTTCAGGGTAACTGTAACCCTAGATATGAAATATATTGTTTGACTGAATTTTTAATGTTTAAATTGTGCAATGATCATTATTTTATTCATTATTTCTTGGTGTAGTTTTTTTTTTGTTAAGAAATTTTGTTTCAAATAATTATATGCAGTTTTCATCTAGACTTTTGCTTTAAGCCTGAACGCTAAACAAAAGTGAAAATTATATTGTTTCTTATACAGTGCATTAATATGATAATCTTTACTCTTGCCTCCATAACGACATGAATTTGTGCATTATATTCAATATTTTGACTTAGTCTTTCTACATATAAATATATTAGTGGTATGCTACTATGTTTCTTTTTGCCGGTTTTGTTTTCAATAATTATGTATTTGATATGCATTTATGATAGTGATATAGGCTTGTGTAACACTAGAGGGCGCTGTGAGATTGTGCAGTGTAACTCAGTGTCTGAGGCTTGAGTTGAAGATGTGAATGAGATAATCTATAATCGACTCAGTGTGACATGTAGTTGCAATTACAACCAGCTATTGACTCAATACTTGTGATTCACAGTGACTAATAAACTTCCTCTATCTAGTTGAATGAGTTGAGCCTTCCATCTGTTGATGACGTTTTTTTATGACAGAAAAAAATAAATACTATTCTTTTGAACTATTTATCAAAGAATCCTGAAAAAAACATGCATTATATTTTCCACAAATAGCCTATATGACGCAACAACCATTTTTAACATTGATAATAATCATAAATGTTTCTTGAGCATCAAATCATCATATTAGAATGATTTGTGAAAGATCATGTGACACTGAAGACTGGAGTAATGATTCGTTATAAAAAACGAATGCCCATTCAGCTGACATAAAAAACTCTTTCAATAAACAAAACAAAACCTATCCAATGATGAAATGTTTTCTGTGTTGACAAATCTTGTGTGATGTCCTAACTGCCGGGATAATCACACAACGCGTACAAGTCCGCGAATGACACGTCCAGTTTTGAAAATAATTGTATTTCCACACATATTAATTTGTTTGTTTTCTTTGTTTTTTGTTGCAAAAATATATATATTAACATAAGTGAACCTCAAGAAACACATTAAAATAATTTTTAAAAAATCCATGTCATGACATCTTTAAATTCTAATAGTCCTAATTTTTCACTTTTTTATTGTATTTTGGATCAAATAAATGCAGCCTTGGTGAGCAGAAGAGACTCTTTCAGAAACAACAAAAAAAAATCTTACCAACCCTGAGCCTAGAGACCTGAAGACCCCAGAGGACTCTTTTAATAATGTACACTTCACTGACATACACAGTCAGCCTAGATAATATGTTTACTGGCAAAAAAAACAACTGTTGATTCTTAGTAAAGCATCAAGAACAGAAGTTTCGTGCATTCGTCAAAACCTTACACTGATGAGTTCGAGACCACAGTGTCCGGCCGGCCAGAGATGTTTGTTTGCTCAGATTATAAACGCTCATCTGCCTGGACAAGATATGGCACATCTCTGCCTGTGTGGCTTGAGGTCTCCTCCAGATCATCTCACTGGAGACAGGGAAAGACCAGGAAAAGAACTGCGGTCGCTGAGACTCTCAGAAATGTTTACATGGATCAGATTCTCAGTCTGATGTGGCAGGAGCGGAACAGTATCAGGAAATAGTTGGGGAAAGACATTGTCCGTGGCATGTCTATTGAGCAACATGCAGTGAAGTTTTTTAATATGACACAGGATTCTGTATGAAAATGCTGCTGAAGGCCTTGTGTCAGACACAGAATAAACGCTGTTTATCTGCAGATGATTAATAGTCTGAATTGTTCTTGGTGCCAAACCGCAAGTGAAGTGGGTAATCACTGCCATACATAACACCTCAGGGTTTTATTCTTTTGTCAAGAGCACAATGTGTTTGATAAAGCAACAATAGCAAGTCAGTGCTTAAACAAATTTACAAATTTACCAAATTAACATTTAGTAATGATCTTGTACATCATGAAGCCATCTTCCAAATCGTGTTTTTGCCTTACCCCCAATTTCCACCGGCTGCGTTACGGCTCCGGCACGGCGGCGGAGTCAATAGGTTTCCATTAAAGTCAATGAGTGTCCACTGAATGCGGTACAGCTGCGTTCCGACTCCGGCAATCCGCAGCCCTCCGTAGCAGATACGCAGAGCTTCTATTTTTGCCGGATGCCGGAGCGCTCCGCAGCTCTACAGGGCAGAGTATGCAGGACAGGAAGTCGAGTGACAAAACAGAACAGCCAGAAACAAAATAAAAGATCCGTTTAATTTTCAAAATAAAATACACCGCGCTCATATTTCCCTACACTACACCTTGAAAACGTCATAATGGGCGGAGACAGGCTTGTTTAAGTTTTAACATCAAATCTGTGTGTGAATCAAAATCCATAGAAAAGAGAGATCGGTAGGTCATTCAGAAAAGAGTTCTATCCTATACTCCTCCGGATGGAAAACTGTTCCTGGTTTGGTAGTTCTGTTTATAGAAACTACATATCGCGCGATCAGAGCAGAATTCGAGAGATTACATGGGGCCTCTTGACGTCAGCTGTCAGTCATGACCGCAGCCGTTGCGCAACAAATCCGGACCTGGTGGGTATTGACGGACGACGGAACACGGAGCTGTTACGCAGCGGAGCCGTTCCGCAGCCGTTACGCATCTGGTGGAAATTAGGGGTTACCCTAAATCTCAACAATCCTAATCATCATGTAGGACCACAATGCACCATGATTGTGACCTGAACTCACACACACACACACACACACACACACACGACTCCAGTGTATGATATTGGCATTAGCTATTAGCTAATTATTAGCTTATTAGATATTAGCTACTTGTTGTAGCTATCTTAAACCGAATGTTTTTAACATGGTTATAGATTATTGTATTATTTTCATTTGTGCATTCTTTTAATATTTTACATTTAATATGTTAATTTTTTAACAGCCCACCATAAGAATGGTGCACAAAATAAATTAATATTCATAAATAAAGGAAATAAGTGTAGGCTATAGCCTAAGCAGTAGTGATGGGAGAAACAAAGCTACGAATCAATCGAACCAATTGCTTCACAAAATGATTCACAGTTTCGAAGCGTTGGAAACGCCACACGCTGGTGACCCCTGCTGGTCAGAACAGTGTAAATACAACAAATACTCCCAACAAAAAATACAACAAAAACGTTGACATTTCCAAACAGTTATGACGTAACGAAGCCTTGTTTACTGAAATCACATGAATTTGGAAGTTTGATACACACTCCGAAAGCACGTTTCGAAAGCGCCCATCACTTACTAGCAGTGGAGGGTGTCTAGCAGCTCAAAACCAAAACAAAAGAACCTTGAAACGAAAACAGTTTGCAAGCAAAAGTGCGAAATAAAACAACACAAATCAACATTGCATAGCATCACATTAGCTGTTAATCGACAAGGTTCACAGAGCAATGATTATGTTGGAAACAATGCAAAACTCTAAACCAGTTACTGCTTTGTTCATTTGCCTATATATGAATAGCCTTGCCAAGTTATAGTTCCCACCGTTATTATATGATATGAACAACAATCGGTATGTCTGTCAGTGTTGCCAAACTTCTGTAACATCATATTTCATTCAAAACAATTGTTTTCGCAAACTCAAAACAACAGCAGTATATAACTTAAGCCACTTACCTGCTCACAAGACGTATTTGCGGATGTCTTTCTGTGGTTATTGGGGCAGTTCTGATGTCAGAGAGACATTCGCTCTGATGAGGCGATCATCTGTAACGCTTCAGATTCATCCGCGCAGAACAGCGGAGCAGGAACAACTCACGTAAGGACCAAAAACATTGGGTCTTATTCACCAAGCACGCATATGCACAAATTTGTTCGTAAAATGTGCGTATAATGATTTTAAGAAAAAAAATATCACAATTCACCAAAAAGTTAGTGATAACATTTATTCTAAATTTACACAAAAAATAGGATCAACTGAAAATACACGTACGCAAAAAGCACTTACTCTGTACGGCTGTATAATCGTGTTAAGAAGTTATATTTCATCCGAACACGACTATGATTATATTGAAGTATGTTGCACTCATTTTATTAATGTATCCATAAAATTGTATAATAAAATGATTAAATTATACAATTTAATTTAATCTTAAAAACATTCCATCATATACATGTAAAGAGTACGCTAAGTGTGGAAAGCCCTTATATGGGATGGTTTGGGCGTGTTTTATGCAAATGCCTAACCTCAAAATTTACTAACATCAGAACGACGTTAAGAACAGATTCATGTGTACGAACATGTTGTGAATTAGGCAGAGATTATTCGTGAGAAGTTCTCCTGTGCGTACAAATACAAACTAATGCAATTATTAGTGAATGAGAACCAATGTTCCTCCGTATATTATGTGTAGTTTTATGCTTCAATCACTAGAGGCCCAAAGGTGCCATAGTGTTGCTTCAAGTAAATGTTAAATTGCAATACAATTCCAACTGTTAAAATGCACTTTTGAATCTGTGTAGATTCATTATCATTTGGATGCAAATGTGACCAATGGGCCAATATAGACACACTTTATAGCTCAAATAACAATTCTTTGTTCAAAGTAATTAAAATAAGCACATTAACTTCACATTTCAGCATTGAAACCCTCCAGCATGTTCATTGTAAGTGCTGTACTGTAAACATAATTGATTGTTTTTATAAAATGACCAATGAAAATCTTTTCTGTGATGTTTGACAGCATGATCACAGATGTCACACTACTTTCAATATAGAACTAGATTTGCAGAGCAATTTGCACATTTTACTGCTCAGTTAAGCACATTTCACGTATACACTGCAGTCCTACTGTACGTTTGCTAGCGATATAACACCAAATATAGAACAATATTCACCAGACGAACGTGCTATCCACAATCCACAAGAAACTGTGTCACGTAAGGTGTCTAGCAGCTCGAAACCAAAACAAAAGAACCTTCAACCGAAAGGTTTTCAAGCAAAAGTACGGAATAAAACACGAATCAACATTGCATAGCATCACATTAGCTGTGCATCAACTAGAACCACAGAGCAATGTTTATGTTGGTAACAATCCCAAACTCTAAACCAGCTGGTCATTTGCCTATATAAGAATAGCCTAGCCAAGTTATAGTTCCCGCCGTTATCTCATATCAACAGACGTTATGTCTGTCAGTGTTGGAAAACTTCTGTAACATCATATTCAATTCAAAAAATTGTTTTACAAGCCAAAACAACAGCAGTATATGGCCCAATGACGTGACGTGCAATTGTGATGTCCAAACCCCTTTATGAAGTCAAAATAAGGAAATGTTTAATAAAAAGCACATTTATTGAATCAATTGATCTCTGTTTATCAAATGATATAAACATATATTGAGGGTATTACAAAGTGTAAGAATTATTAGACATTATAGTCACATAATGTCATACCGGATAACTGTCCGGACCTTAGAGTGACATACAAAAAAGCCAAACAAACAGTAAAAAATCTAATAAACCCTAACATCTCTGCCACAGGCATTATTGTATGAGTCTTGACAACAATATATTTAAATATTACAAAGAATATGACATCCAGTTGATTGTTATGCTTTGGAGCATTCTGTCCCAAAACTGGTTGTCAGCCAATGTCATCCGGGATAACAAGCAAACTGGAGCAATTTTATTGTGAATTTTATTTTGACACGATGTGAGATAGCATGTTACACAATCAGGAAGACCCTGATGGACCCCCAAACAATGGTGAAAGGTAAGTATGTCTTTCATAAAATGTGTTTAACTTACCCTTTTTCTTCACTAGCACACTATGTAGTAAAATCCTGTGTCATATGGGATAACGCTAAAATAACATATATAATGTGGATTTTATGTAAATATGTTTATTTAGCATGAATTTACATATTTGGAAGTTGAAGGTAAAGGTTGCAGATTTCTATAGGTAGCCAAAAATACTGCCTGATTAAGATTTAAACTGAGTTTTGTCATACCGGATAACAATTTTGTCATATAGGATAACAGTTACTTTCTGTTTGACAATATATTATTATACAGTTTTCAGCTTTAATTTGTATAATTTCCATTAAAATTGTGATATTAACATATCATTAACATTGTTTAGTTAAATATTAGCAAATTATATAATTCATAATAATATTCAATTACAATTACACTTAATTATTGTCCAACCTGTCATATTGGGGAATCAGCCCCTTTAAGTCTATAAAAATGTAGTGTTCATTTAATGAAACTAATGAAATTTAGTGATTCAAGGTACTTCAACCCATTAATAAGATTTTTCTTTATAAATATGTTGTTCAATTACATGCTT
>FLSR01000572.1:62959-80140 GCA_900092035.1 Leuciscus waleckii
GGGGTGGGGGTGGGGGGGGTGGGGGGGGGGGGGGGGGGGGGGGGGTCCCATTAAATATACTTACACGCTGTTTTGTGTTGCTGTAGTTATTTTAGTAGCTGCTATAAACATGACAACAGTTTAATGAACTTAAAATAACTACTCCACGATTGTCTTCAATCCATGACAGTTATAGCGCCTCTTGTGGCAAACACTGAGAATGCAAGACACATGTGTTATTATGAACTGCATAATACTAACAACAACAACAACAACAACAACAACAAATATCTTTCATGGGTAGAAGTGCTTGTAATAATGTTCTTGTGTAGATTCAAGGTCTGGCAAATAATTTGCATAAGGCTATTTTTCATATATAAAAGAGAACGTGCAGTTTTCTGGATAATTAAGCTTCATAAAATCCTCTGCATGTGCTTCAGTAGGAAAGCAGCAGATTAAAGCCAAACTCTTTATTCTGAGGACTTTTAAAAGGTTTAATGATGTTTCAAACTGGACTTACCAATTCAGTGAATCTAATGCACTTTTGATAAAGTGAGTCCAAGAGTTAGTCACCAGATGAACTTCCTCTAATCAATATGTATTGCTCGATCGAGCCAAGAAAGCTCATTGACTGGCTGATTTTCCACTGGATCAGAGTCAGTGCGTCCTCTCGCTGGATCTGGCTGGATCTGGCTGAAGACACTGCATGTAAGGATGCTGTTGAAACATGGAAAAAGCCTGAAAACCCGGTCCAAATAAAGTCGGAAAACTGAAATTAAGCTTCATCTTCCTGCTGATAATGAGGCTTTTAGACATTCACAGAGCAATTCAGAACAATCGACTCTGTTATTTTCTTGATTCTTGATATTACGCTTTACAAGCAAAAAATCATCTCTTTCAGAGTTTGGCAAACGACCTGAAGAATCAGTTTGGGTCGTAAAATACTCTGAATTCTTGAATGACTCGCCATTTGAACACAGCAAACCACCTCAGACGTACATGCAATGTTCATTTCTTCTGAAGGATGATTGTTTATTGCTTTATTGTAGTGAATACTATGCTGATTATACCATGGTATTATTTACAGTCAAGTTTCTCTTTCTTCAAGAAACTTTGAGGTTTTAGTCATTACCTCTAGCATGCTTTAAATGTTGGTCTCATACAGTTAGTTCAAATTACACATGAAATATGTAAAAAAAAATTATATGTTGAATTTTATACAATTATTTATTAAAACATTTTCTTTTTTGCCAATTAAATAGCCTTTATTTCTTATTTATTGATTTATTGATTTAAAATGTCATAAGATAATCTTCTTAAATCGCTGTCAATGAAAATATAAAGCAGAATAAAAAGCTGTGACAACTAGCCCCGGTCTTCTCTACCACATGCACCAGGACGTTTTTTTTTTTGTTGCAAAATTCTAATATAAATAAATTTATAATTTATTACACAAACAAATAAACAGCCAATAAACCAACAAATAAATAAACAAACTTATCCTAAAAAATATAAACCAGAGTAAATAGGTGTGACAACTTGCCCCAGTCTACTCTACAACATGCATGGGAAAGACATCATTAATTTGCAAAGTCCTAAAATTAATAAAGTATTAATTAATTAATTAATCAATCAAACAAACAAACAAACAAACAAGCTTTCCCTGAAAATATAAAACAAAAACAAACATGACAAGTAGTCCCAGGCTCCTCTATAACATGCACAGGAATTTTTTTTTTTTTTTTTTTGAAAGGTTCTGAATAAATAAATAAATAAATAACCAAATAAATAAACTTATCCTGAAATTATATACAAAAAATTGTGACAACTTGCCCCGGTCTCCTCTACATCCTGCATGAGAAAGACCTATTTGATTTGCAAAGTTCTAAAAATAAAGATCTAAAAATAAAGTATTAATTTAATAAACAAATAAACAAGCAAACAAACTTTTCCTGGAAATAATAAATAAATAAAACAAGTGTGACAACTAGCCCCGGACCGGTCAGCATGCATGGGAAAGAGCGAATTATCACCCTCATCTCTGATGAACTCTGCGTGACCCCCGTCCTGTGCGTTTCCCCGTGACCGGGCACCGCGAGGTCAGACGCGCGCGAGCACGCAGCAACGCTCCCACCCTCCGCGCTCAGTGTGACATTCACATGGGCGTCGCGCCAAAACAAGCAGTGTGCCGCAAACGAGGGTGTGAACACGCCCGGGGGAGTTCGGTGGAGAACCGGGAGCTGACCGACGGGAACCGCAGAGGGTCACGCACTGAGAAAACTCTTGTCACGCAGACGGAGAGACGCACGGGACAATCCGGAGCCCGTCTAATAATAAGAGCCACGTGACTGACTGTGATTATCTGGGCGGAAAGTATGTGTTCCAAGAGCTAAATTGACTATTATATTTGGGAAAAAAAATATTTATTTAAATAAAATATTATTTAACATCACTGAATCAACTTATAATAAATAAAAAAATTATGGAATAAATCATTTTAAAAATAGCTCTTTAAGATAACAGTTGCAGGTTTACACTTTTTACAGTGAGTATTTTTTTTTTTACATATTTTATTTGTTTTTGACACACATTGAGTGTGTAGTATGAATGTAATCTAGACGTACTACATTCGTCATGATGTCATTGTCATGTGACCTTCCAGCATCAGTTGTCGCTTCGCTGTCGTTCACAAATCCTCTCCTGAGGCCTCATGGGATAGTAAAGACACTTCAGAATCTCGCCGGAAGTAGTGGATCATTGGTCCACTGGTTACTCCAGTTATCCAATCACAGCTGACGCTGAGGCAAAGTCACATGAGGTTTGAGGGATTTATTCAGTAAAAGTGTTTCCATCGTGGTTTATGCACATTTTATCGGATAAAAAAAGGCCTTAATTGAGCGCTTATGGTTTTTATGCGCATCTTGCCGTTTCCCAACAGCGTTTTTAATGCAATATCCCAAAAGGCACATATAGGTGAACGAAACATATCTAGTGAGTCCTAGAAGCAATTATTTTGGTTTGCTCTTCAATCCAGTCAGGTGTCTAGAACCAATGATCCGTTAAAGATATTTACGTTTATATTTACAGACGCTTTTCTCAAAAGCGACTCATGAGGAACATCACAACGTTCCCCCCAAAATAATGGCCATTGAATTTATTTACAAAGAAAACAGACATTCTTGGAAAGTAAATGAGTGAATTGAGAGCTGCTGTTCATCTCGCTGTGAACTGAACACTTCAGTGAGTCTCTGCAAGAAGAACTGAATCTCTTCACCAGACCAAAATATTTCCATATTCTTTTAGATCTCCAGAACTGCTAGACGAAACAGTAGATTCAGCAAATACTGAATGACATCTGAAAGCGATTGTAAATTGAATCTGAAATGACTCCAGTGAGCTTGCCGTCTTAACCACATGTTGGGCAACGCTGGAGAATCATTTCATCCCGAGGATATGGTTCATTATGTGAAGTGTCCCAGAGAGGCTTTTAATTGCAGCGTAATAACGGCAGAATCAGTCGCTCGCTCAGGAATGAGTAGCAGCTCGACGAGACAAAGGAAGGGAACACCACTAACTAGACAGGGATCAAAACCAACACAGCGTTTGGGGAAATCAGAGCTGGAGCCGGAGACGCGTGTGGGAAAAGTGATCGAGGAGTTGATTCTGACGGGACCGAGTTCAGACCGAGAGCCACTTTAATCTGCATGCATCATCCTCTAACTGAGGGAACTTTCTTTCTTCTTCTAGGATGATTTTAAAGAACTCTTTTGTTAAACAAACATTCTAGTTTTAGAAATCTAAATTGCGTCTCTTTAATTTATTACCACTGATTTTTAAGGCAAGACACTATAGTCGCTACGTCTAAATTATTACTTTAAGTCATATTTATGAGATGAAAAGTCGTAATTATACCATACTAAGATATTTATTAGATAAAAAGTTAAAATTATGACAAACTAAGATTTTGATGAGATAAAAAGTTGAAATGACAAACTAAGATATTATGAGATAAAAAGTTGAAATTATGACAAACTAAGACATTTATGAGATGAAAAGTCAAAATCATACCATCTAAGATATTTATGAGATAAAAAGTTGAAATTATGAAAAACTAAGATATTTATGAGATAAAAAGTCGACATTATGACAAACTAAGATATTTATGAGATAAAAAGTTAAAATTATGACAAACTAAGACTTTAGATAAAAATTCGACATTGTGACAAACGCGGCATTCGCTAAGATAAAAAATGGAGATTTTGACAAACTACAATTTTGATGAGATAAAAAGTTGAAATTATGACAAACTAAGATATTTATGAGATAAAAAGTTGAAATTATGACAAACTAAGATTTGTATGAGATATTAGTTGAAATTATGACAAACTAAGATTTTTATGAGATAAAAAATTGAAATTATGACAAACTAAGATATTTATGAAATAAAAAGTTTAAATTATGACAAACTAAGGCATTTATGAGATAAAAAGTTTAAATTATGACAAACTAAGACATTAGATAAAAAGTCGACATTATGACATTATGATTTTTATTATGAGATAAAGGGGAAATTATGACATACTTTAGTCAAAATTATGAAATTAAAAAGTCAAAAATTTAAGAATTAACTTTGAGAATTCCGACTTTTATTGTCATAATTTGTGACTTCGTATGTCATATTTTCGAGCATGATTGTTTCTCGCGTGGCTGAAGTGAGCTTCCGCAGGTCTGGTCTTAAAGAGCGCCGAGAGATTCAGTTTTCCACTGTGATTTTGGCTTCAGGGCGTCTGGAATGAGGAAATGTATGATTGATAACGAGCATCCTTACGAGCTGTCACTGTCCCGCCACATCGTGTCACACATAAGCAGCAGATTTATAGCCTGTAAACAAGATTGTAAGCAGGAGAAACTCACTGCTAGGAATCCACTGAGGCTGAGTACCCTCACCGCACGCTCGTATCCCAGACCTCTTCCCATGATCCCTTGAGAAACACAGTGGAGTGGCGTAGAATGAAACGGGGCGCTTTTGGAGCAGGTTTCGACTCTAATTGCACTTCTGCATCTACATGATTGCAAGTAAATGACTGTGGTTTTCAGCGTGATATTCAGCATTAGGGACAAACACGACTACACCACCACAAAGACCACCCGCATTTACTGTCCCAGCGGAGACACACACACCAGTCCTGATGTCAGTTTTGACTTTGTATGTCATAATTTCCACTTTTAACTTTGTATGTCATAATTTTGACTTTTTATTTAACTCATAATTATGACTTACCTGGGAATTTTTTTTCGACAAAGTTTTAAGTCATAATTTTAACTTAGTATGTCATTTTTTTTGTGTTATATATTTTTTATTGAGCATATATATATTATACAATTTCAATCAACAATATAAAAGAGGCTCAAATATTTTTGTATAAGTGTACGTACAAAACAAAACAAAACAAAACCAAAAGACAACAACAACAAAACAAAAAAAACAACAAAAAAAAATAAAAAAGGACAAACAGCGCGAAAGTAGAATACAATATTGTAGCAAGAGGTACAATAAGAGTTTATATAAATAAAATAAAATAAGTGTTTATACAGATACTGATTGTAAGAAGTCTATGAAGGGTTGCCAAATTTTATAAAAACCTAAGAGATTGTCTTTCAACAGATATCTAATTCTTTCTAAATGTAAAGTATTGGACAGATCCCGAAGCCACATTTTGTCAGTAGGTATCGCTGGTCCTTTCCATGACATCAGAAGTAACTTTTTTGCAGTAATAAGAGAGTAGGAAATGAACCGCTGCTGGGCTGAAGTCAATTTTCTAAATAACTCTGATGTGCCAAGAATAATCAACAATGGTTCAGGTGAGAATGTAGTCTTAAGAATTCTTGACAGTACATTAAATACATCAGACCAATAACTGGTGACCTTCGGGCAAGAAAAAAAAGCATGAAAAAGTGTTGCATTAAGGGACTGACATTTATCACAATTCGATAAAGCGTTTGGAAAAATGTTGTGGATCTTTACTTTTGAAAAGTGAAGCCTATGTATAATTTTGAACTGTATAAGACGATGTCTCGTATTATTGGAGCAGGAGTGTATGTATTCCAGAGATTCTTCCCAGATGTCATCAGGAATATGGGTACCCATGTCCTTCTCCCAACTATCTTTATATTTATTGGACGAGGGGGAAGACATTGTTTGTAATTTGTTATATATATTAGAGATAAATTTATCTTTATATGGGGGTATAGTGAAACATTCATCTAGCATAGATTGTGGTTGTGTCTCGAAATCTGGCATGAATTTTCGGATGTAATCTCTAACCTGTAGATATCTAAAGAAATTATTGTTATGTAGTTTGAACTTTGTTTGTAGTTGTGCAAAGGAAGCAAATTTACCCTCAGTATACAGGTCACGGATACAACATAATCCTAATTTCCTCCAATTAGAAAACGTCAGATCTAAATTAGAAGGGGCAAAGGATGGATTTTTGGCAATTGGTAAAGAAAGAGGTAACGTTTTGTGGGTAAAGTGTGATTTAATTTGTTTCCATATACGAAACAAATTATGTATGATCGGATTTTGAACGTCCTTTGTTTTGTCAAGTGGCAATGGTGAAAGTACTAGGGCTGCAGGTAAATATGGATCACAGTCTTCCACTTCAATAGCTAACCAAATGGGGAGTGTGTTAGAAGTGATGTTGAAGGAGTTAATATTTTTAAAAGCACATGCCCAATAATACATCATAAAATTTGGGAGGGATAGACCTCCGTTCGTTTTAGATTTGGTTAAATGTTTTTTGTTAATTCTTGGAGTTTTATAATCCCATAGAAAGGGTTGAATAATTGAATCAATTTTCTTGAAAAAGGATTTTGTTAAGAAAACAGGAATATTTTGAAACAAGTATAGTATTTGTGGTAAGAAGATCATCTTGATGGCATTTATCCTCCCAAGTAGTGATATTGGTAAGGTTTTCCAAAACTGAATTTTATTTTTAAGTTTTTCTAATAAAGGTGGAAAATTAGATTGCATGAGAGAGGAAAGTTTCTTTGTAACCTCTATACCCAAATATGAAAATTTATCAGTGGTAACCTTAAAGGGGAACCTTGCCAACGTTGTTTGAGGAATGTCATGAACTGGCATTAGTAAACTCTTTGTCCAATTTATCCGATATCCTGAAAATTTCCCAAATGTTTCAATTTTTTCAAGAATGGATGGTATAGAGAGGAGAGTTTGGTCACATATAACAAAATATCGTCTGCATATAACGAAATTTTATTTATTGTGGTCTTTGTCTGATAACCAATATTTGGGGGTCTAAGCGGATACTTTGTGCAAGTGGTTCAATAGCAAGAGCGAAAATTAGAGCTGACAGGGGGCATCCTTGCCGTGTTCCTCTGAACAGATGAAATGAGGAAGATAAATTGCGATTTGTATGAATTTGTGCTTTAGGATTTGTATATATGTCATTTTTTTTTATGTCATAATTTTCACTTTAAGTCATAATTTTTACTTTGTATGTCATAATTTTGACAGTGTCATAATTTGACTTTTTGTCACAATTTTGACATTTTAAGTCATAATTTTGACTGTTGTCAAAATGTTGATGAAGTATGTCTTATATTTCACTTTTTAAGTACAAATTTTAACCTAAGTCATAATGTTTACTTTTTTGTCAACTTTGATTTTGTCATTATTTAGACTTTTTGTCATAATTTCGATGTAGTCTGTAATAATTTCAACTTTTGATGACTTATTTCATTTTATGACTTATAATCAGGGCACGATTTCTGGAAATAGGCTTCCATAAATAAATTAATTGAAACATCTTAATTTCTTTCTTTTTTTTAAGTTGTATTACTTATGCTCACAATACAAGTCAAATTGAAGCTTACTTAATTCTTATGGGAACTTATTTATATTAACAATCAGAATAGAAATAAACCACCAAGATTTGTGCAATTTAAACACCTTAAAAATGTAAAAGAAAATTGTATTATACAAGTCAAAATGAAGTTTACTCAATAATTCTTGTATTCTACAAGAATACAATTCTAGTAGTAAAAGTAATTAACTACCCAATTTTTGTTGTTGTTATTTTAAACTGTTTTTGTAGAATAAAAACATTCATCTATTCATTTAAACACCTTAAAAATGTTTTTTTTTTTTATAATTGTATATATATATATTAATTAAGCTTCCAATAATAAAGGTCAGAATGAAGTTTACTCAAACAATTCTAGTTGTAAAAGTATTAACTACCCCTTTTTTAAAAACTGTTACAGTAATCAATTCATTTAAACACCTTAAAAAATAAATAAAAAATAAAATAAAAGATTACTTAATCCCCCAATAATACAGGTCAAAAAGAAGTTTATGCTGTAATAATGCAGTAGTGAACTAAAGAGCATGTGTGTGTGAGTAATCCTGGTTAACCTGGAGAAGAGCTTCTGCTGCTGTAATTGTTCCTGTCAAACTCCGTCTGCAACAACTGAGCAAACCCACTCAAATCGGGGTCATCTGGAAGCCATTGCTCAACGTTTCCCTTCTCCGTCTCATTTTAATCTCCTCCTCCTCCTCCTCTTCCCAGGGGAGGTCGGGCCGGTGACCGGGATCTGCTCACGCAAGCTCATCCTCGCACGCGAAACACTGCAGAAGATCACAACACCTACAAGCAGAACACACAGTTAGCACTTAATGGATTTCTTTATGTGTGCATGAGTGAAATACTCCGTCTGCTCCGGATATGGAAATATAGATGCAGAAGATATTTTGGCCTTCATAAGTTTGTACAGGCGCGACACACTTAAAAGCAACAGCATGCCTTAAAACTTCTGCCTAAAACAAACTTGCCAAGACAAGAAGGGAGGGGAGGTTTGCTAATGTGCAGGACAAATATTTCAGAACTCAGTTATGCATACATTTTGTCCTTAAATTACAAAGTATTTTAAGAAGTAGCAAGAAAAATAGTGGCCAATCTTAGCATTTAGTTTATGTTTATATACTATATTTGAACATATTCATACTCTCACACACAAACTCTGATCGTTTTGGTCTTTAAGATTGTTATGACAATCACATATTTTCCTGCCCAATTAAATATGGGTATTACTGATGCTACACACTCACACACACTCTCGCACACTCACACTCACTCACACACACTCTTGCACATTCACACTCACTCACACACACTCTCGCACACTCACACTCACTCACACACACTCTTGCACATTCACACTCACTCACACACACACATACACTCACACACACTCTTGCACATTCACACTCACTCACACACACACATACACTCACACACACTCTTGCACATTCACACTCACTCACACACACACATACACTCACACACACTCTTGCACATTCACACTCACTCACACACACACATACACTCACACACACTCTTGCACATTCACACTCACTCACACACACACATACACTCACACACACTCTTGCACATTCACACTCACTCACACACACACATACACTCACACACACTCTTGCACATTCACACTCACTCACACACACACATACACTCACACACACTCTTGCACATTCAATTTCCGAGTCTTCAGGTGAGATTCTTGATAAGTTACATTCGTCTAGAAATGTATTCATAGTATTGGGATCACTATTACATTCTGTCGGTCTAATTGTTGTATCTGTTCTTCAAGATGTTTACATTGAGTTACTTCTTTTTTCTTTTTGGCAGCTTCATATGACATTACACATCCTCTCAAATAGGCTTTGAAAGCCTCCCATAAAGTGCATGATGTGACTTCTGGGGTGTCATTCGTTTCAAAGTATAGTTTTATTTGAGCTTCAATGAATTTACAAAACTTCTTGCTTGTCAGTAAATAAGGGTTTAATCTCCAAGATCTACTGGGTGGGTCCATACCTTCCAAATATAAATTGAATGTTAATGGGCTATGGTCTGATATTGATATGGTATGATATTTCACATTAGTTGTGAATGGAACTAGTCGAGCGTCAATTAGGAAATAATCAATTCTACTATAAGAGTTATGAACTGCCGAAAAAAAAGGAATAATCTTTGCCAGATGGGTTGGTAAAACGCCATAAATTATTAAGTTCATACTTTTAAGGAATGAATTTATAAGAACACTTGAATTATTTGGGGGTATTTTACGAGATGCTGATCGATCAAGAAATGGGTCTAAAGGAGTGTTAAAATCTCCTCCTATTATTAACATAGTCTGTGATAGATTGGGAAGTAAACTGAAGACTTTCTTAAAAAATGTAGGGTTATCCATTTTAGGAGCATATACATTGACTAAGGTTAGAGATGTGTTGTATATCTCTCCCGAGACAATGATATAACGACCATCCTTATCTGCTATAGTGGAATTATGAATAAAGGGTATGCCTTTCTTTATTATAATGGCGGCGCCTCTTGCTTTTGTGGAGAAGGACGTGTGATCTATCTCTTTTACCCATTTAGCTTTCAGTCTATTATGACAATTGTTTTTTAAATGTGTCTCTTGCAAGAAGGTTATGTCTGAGTGTAATGATTTTAAGTGATTCAAAACTTTACCTCTCTTCACCGGGTTGTTTGCGCCCGCATACTCCAGCTTGTAAATGTCAGTCCCTTTTTAACATTCAATGCGTTCATCATATGTAATAAGAAGGAAAGTTGGCATATGAATGAGATGGGAAATCAAGTATCTATAAGAATTATATTGAATGAAACTTGCTTCTATTGTTGCATAAGAATTGTTATTACGCATATTCGCGAGCATAAACACAGTGAACAACAAATAAGTGAACAACATAAACTTAAATACCTTAGGCTAACCTAATGTATCCGCAGGAAAACCATTCGCGGGAAAAAGCTAAAAAGCTTAAAAAAAAAATAAAAAAACTTCCCTGTATGAGTAACCTAACTTACTAAGACTGTTACTCCTTTTGGGGAAAGCCCCTCAAGCCAAAATATAAAGTCATGGCCATTTGTAACAGAGAACAAAATATTTGTTGGTTCAATTTAAAAATAAGAAAATGAAAAAAATAAGTAAAACCTGTATAGTAATCATACATTGTGAACAGTTTGTAAACTTGAGAATAAATTCTTATACATCTTATTGGATACTCCAGAACAACGCTTAAGAAACGGTGGAGAAGCACTTCATAAAAGGAATAAGGATATTAACTTGAATAAACATTCGTAGCATATTGACAGTAAAAGTCTGATATAAAAGTCTCTCTCCCCTTGCATTTCTTGTCGTGTTATCTTACCACATTTTGTAAGGATTCCTGTCGAATGTATTATCAGTCTTTTAACTTCTTCCAGTTGATCCCGATGGTATTGCTATGAGACGCTCAGCATACTCCTCGGCCTTCTGCGGGTCTGTAAAGGATGACTGGGAGCCGTTGTGGGTCACTAGGAATCTCGCTGGATAAAGTAAGCCGTATCTGACGCCGGGTTGATTGCGCAATAGTTGCCTGGCTCTGTTGAACTGCGCCCTTCGCTTTGCCACTGATGGAGGGTAGTCGGGGAAGATGCTTATGGATTTACCTTGATATTGAAGGTTTCTCATAGCGGCAGCTTTGCGGAGGATGTCTTCCAGGACGTGATAGTAATGGAGGCGTATTACGAATGGGCGCGGCGGGTCAGAGGGGTTCGGACGTTGGCGAAGGGTCCTGTGGGCTCTGTCAATAAGCGGGGCTTCGTCCAGCGAGAGTGTATCTTTCAGCAAGTTGGCAATAAAGTCCCTCGGTTTCGTCGCTTCCGAGCCCTCTCGTACACCTGTAATTCTGATATTGTTTCTACGGGATCTTCCTTCTAAATCTTCATTCTTTTGTTTAAGACTGACAACTTCAGCACTGAGATTAGCCACCTGTTGCTCAAGTTGGCTAATGCTATCAGAGTGTGCAGTGGTGGCCTCTTCTATGTCAGTGACTTTAGCTTGTAGCGTCTGGGATTTTGCTTCAAGATTAGTAATAGACACTTGGGCAATGTTGTTGGTCGTAACAATCTCCGCTCTCAAATCGTTATACACACGCTCAATGCGTCTTTCCAAATTCTCACAGATGTCATCTTTTATCTTAGTCATTCTGTCAAAATCACATGATCTAGGGCTAAAAAGGTTAAAAGGCAAAAGCTTCTGTCAAAATCACATGATCAAAGCAAGGTCAATAGGGCAAACCATAACAACATATGCCGGAAAGACACCGGAAGGGCGACCTGTCAAAACCACATGATCGAGGGATAGGTAGGGGCAATAGGTCAATCCAAACAATACAGGCCGTAAGGGCGACCGGAAGGTCAAGGTCAACCGGAAGCCATCAACCAAATTTTGACACAAGGTGCCTGGTATTACTACTAAGGGCCCCTATTATGGATTTTTGAAAATGACCTTTCATGTAGTGTGTAACATAGCTCTAAGTGAATGAAAACATACTGCAAAGTTTTAAATCTGAAAGCGCACAGTATATAAAGTTATTGTCTTTCAAAAGTAAGAGTCGACTCTGAGTCAATGAAATGAATCATTAGCATATTGCCCACTCACTTATTGCGTGAGCAGACACCAGGGAAAACTTGAACCTCAAACACTGCAGCTGATTCCTGTGGATACTGGATAGCATCATGTCGAGAAGACGCTGTGCTCTACAATGTGACGGTAAAAACTTTTTTTTCACTGCCCAAGGACAAGTATGTGAAGAATCAGTAGTTAAAACTCATCTTTACCACGATACCACAGCAGTATAATCCTAAACTTTTGCTGTGTTCCCTTTATTTTACTGACGACTGCTTCTCAAATCTCAAGAGTTCAATGTAGGATGGACATGCACTTGTTAATGCTGATGGTGAGGAATTACAGTTGCAACATCTCATAATGTACCTCAAACTGAGTAGCTTGCTCGAGTTGTCCTTGTGATATAGGTTCGGGTTGAATAACTAGTTCTTTCAATGTTTCATCTTGCCCTCGGATTGATATGGTAAAATCAACGACATTGTTCGTTTCTGTGTTTAGTTTACAGTGTAGGAAGCCTCAGGACAGCAGAGCTAACGTTGTTATGGCAATGGGTATTTTTGTTTTCGACGCATGCTGTACACGAGGGTAGACCAATCACAACAAACTGAGCTGTCTGGTCAATCAGAGCAGAGTAGCTTGCGGAAAGTAGGGATTTAGAGAGATTGATTCATCTGACGAGTCATTTGAGAATCATTGAAAATGTGGTGATGTGCAAATATATAATATGAGAAAATAAACAGTTTTTTATGACCTTTGATGCATGTAAACCTGTTGTAGAGTTAGGGGGCTCTGGAGAGAGATAACACCATTGTAGTCTGGCTGCTGCTTCCTACTGTAGGAAGGACAGGTCCTCCTCCATCCTCCAAACTCTCACATGATGGCTCCAAGCACCACACCCCAGGACCTTGCCTCAGCAGGCGTGCTAAACCATGTGAGGGGGTGATGTTAACACGGCATCACAGGGCGAAGAACCTTCATGATACGGGTTACCAGTCAAGGCGGAAGAAGATCTTTTAATGATCTCAATGACTATGTGTTCGAGACCAGGGTGAGCCACCTAGTTGGAGGATATCGGCTGTGGTCTGGCATGGAGAGGGATGGGCTCCACCATGCGACATTGCCCAAGACACACCACATGGAAGATGACAACCACTACTCAATTCATACCGGCTCGGCCGTTGCCCGGAAAAAGGCATTTTTTTCCGCGCCTCCTGTTGTTGTCCACCAGGACGGGGGTGTTAAGAGTGAGACTGGTGGACCAAAACAACTATGTGCCAGGGATGACATCACAATTGGCACATGGAATGTAAGAACAATGAGAACAGCAGGGAAAGTAGAAGAGTTAACACATGAAATGAAAAGATACCGATGGAACATCCTTGGACTGTGTGAGGTATGCTGGAAGAACTTCAGGGAAACGTCTACCCCGGACGTCTACTAAGTTTTGTTTTTGCAAGACCAGATTTTTTTTGTGTGTGTGTTTTGTTTCCTTTCATTTCATCTTTGGTCTTCTTCGAGAGGGGGAAATAAAAGAGTATCTTTTGGGAAAAAGTCTTCTCATTATTGTAAGAAATCACGGAGTTCCAGATGCCAAAACGCCAGATGCCAAAAATACTTTATTGGTGGAGACAATAAAGCGATACCTGCAGAACATCTAACAACCTCAGTCAAGACTCTCACTTTTATAGTTTCTTACACCTCGCCCCCAACTTTGCTCGGCCAATGAGCGTTCATTAGGTCAGTTTTAATTACTGTTTACCCATCCTCCCCAATCATTCATCTCTTTTCTTGACTCCATTCCTATAGTGGAGAGCAATCACCTGGTTTATCATCAAAGCAACATATATATATAAAAAACTATTTTACAGTGTCATTTCCATCAGTGCGCTAGATATATGGATATTCATATCAAAACATCTGATATTCCATTTTTGGCTGGTGCAGCTGGCTGGGTGTTTTGCTCAGAGCTACTGAAGTGAGACATAGTGAACTCTGTGTCCTGAGGACTTCTCTGAGTTTTACACTACAGGCACATCAAGAAATACACTAAATATCCCAATAAAGAACTGTTCTTGCCTTGCGGACATTCATATAGTAAGCGTTGCTTGGACTGTCGAGGAAATAAACTGGATTTTCTTTCCTGGTGAAATTGAGAGAAACTCACTGCACAAACAATTTTCCTGATTTAAATTTCTTTGATTCTGATTGTAATTAACATAAGGGAAAAGAGGTTATACAGTGAAATAAGAATTTAACATATGCTCAAAAGGATTTAACTAAAACAATAGTTGATACAAATATTAATGATTAAACTGAAATCTTAAACTTGAAGTTAAACTACAGGGTCAAATTAGTACTTAAAAGTTCCATGAATCTTAGATGTGAATTTCAGATAACCCTTCTTTTTCCAGTGATATTCCTCTGACTTTTTCTCTTTTGTAATGTCGCTCAGCCATCTCTCTTCCCCACTGATGATTGGCTAGAAGTTTTGTGGTGCTCGGTTCGATCTACTTTCAACAGTGCTTCTCAGAAATTTAATGTAAATTAAAATCACCCTTTAATGTAACCTCAAAGTTAACTGATTCACAAGTGCTTTTTAAAATAGCTCTCCATTTCATTGAGCTCCATAGTTGTATTTGTCTGCAAGAATATGAACCATCCTTGATAAAGTAAATCATCAAGTGAAAGAACCAATAAGCTCATTGACACAGAGCGTTTAATAAATAGAGCATTAGATGGGTTAGTGAAGAATATGTAGTAACGTAATGATAAATGTGATCAATTTAAATCAAGCAATCACATCAATTGTGTTTTAGCCCATGCTAAGATGTTCATGCAATGAAATCTGCCAGCTTCTTTTTCTAAAACACACTAAATTAAACACACCCATACACAAGCAGTTGGATTTATATACAGTTACATATAGCAGTAGTTCCAAACCCTGGACCTGGAGGATCCCCAACTCTACACATTTTGGATGTCTCTCTAATCTGACACAACCATTTCAGGTCAGTCACCTTTATTTATATAGCGCTTTAAAGGGATAGTTCACTTTGAAATTAATTTTTGGTATGTTTTAGCTAGTCCAAATTAAAACAATTCCCCTTCGTCCAAATTAAACAATTCCCCATCGTAAGTACACATTGATGGCCTAAGACATGAAACGAGCGGTTTGTGTGAGAAAACGAACAGTATTTATATCGTTTTTATCACTTATACACAGCCATGTCCAAGTGATCTGATCTGACGTGTACGCAGACTGGTGCATAGATATATACACTAGATGTCGCCTTAAAGACATTCGTTCCAATGAACTGCCGTAGACAAGGCGACATCTTGTGTGTATATATCTATGCACCAGTCTGCGGACACGTCAGATCAGATCACCTGATGTACTCAGGTACTCCAGAACCAGGTTTAGGAACCACGTTCAGGCTGCATCAGAAATCGCATACTTTTCTGCTATATAGTAGGCAAAAAACAGTATGCGACAAAAGTAGTATGTAAGAATTCACAGTACTCAAAAGAGTAGGCAAAAAGTACCTGGATGACCTACTTCTTCTGGCGAGATTCTGAAGTGTGCATAGATGGACACTTTACTATCCCATGAGGCCATGGGAGAGGATTTATGAATGGCAGTGAAGCAACACAACTGACACTGGTAGGTCAAATGATAATGACAACATGGCAAATGTAGTATGTCCTTATTGCATTCACACTACACAGTGGCAGTGAAGTAATTACTTGTTCAAAATAAGTACATACTCAAGTGAGTATGTGATTTCGGACGAAGCCATAGTATTGATAGTTCTCATCTGATATGAACAGGGACACACATCCTCAAACCTTCCTATTATTTCAAGCGGCTCTTGAATCTTAATTGCTAACCCTGGTTTAAACAAATGTTTTTTTAATTTTTTTATTTCGAAAACAGTAACATCCATTTTCCTCTCACTGCTATAGACTTCCTCACTCAACAGTGAGCTTTGGCCATTTGTAGGCAAGAGTATTTGTGAAATAAATGTGTCCTGCAGCATTTATGACATTGTTTTTGTACATATAGACACATCTCAGAAAGTTTAAATCTTTCAACTCATACTAGTAAAGCATCTGATAGTTCAATTGGTCCAGTTCACATGAGAAAAGAAAGGATGAGCCTTAATATCCTCCACACCGGCCACTCCCGCGCCAAGCCGCTCCACTGGATTATACTGCAACAACTACAGACAGACCGACACAGAGAAAGAGAGAGAGATCATTATAGTCAGACTATTTCTTTTAGGCAATAGCTTGAGCCTTGCCCAACCACTTCTGTCACTGTGTCCTCTCACTTCTGGTTGTATATATCATTTTTCCACCATGGTATTATGTACCTGTTCCAGCAAAGAGCGCGCCTCCTCCGACACAAACTCTGGGATGTTTAGGGATGAGTGTCTACCAATGCCAGCAGGATGACACTGATATAGAGACTAAACACACACAGCAAACCACAAATGAACAACAACAAACTTAAACAATAATAGTGTTAAAGGGATAGTTCACTTTGAAATAAATTTTTGGTATGTTTTAGCTTATCTCAAGGGCATCCAAGATGTAGGTGTCTTTTTTCCGCAGTAGTTTCAATTTTGATATTTTTAGGTCAAACCGTTCTTGTCTGTCAGTCATTTAATGCAGGTCTATGGGCACCGCCTC
>FLSR01000572.1:99963-136393 GCA_900092035.1 Leuciscus waleckii
ATTTGAATTTCAGAGTGTCTCTTCCGCAGTTGATGATTGTTTAATGAATTTTTGCCACAACAATATATATATATATATATATATATATATATATCAAGACCTTGTATATTCCTATTACATCTGACCACTACATCAAAGAAAGCTTGAGATATTTCTAGTCTCTAAATGGGACTGCTCTCTAGGAAATCCCTCTGGAAGTAGCAGTGGGTCCCCAGAACCAGGACTGAAAACCACTGTAGTATTGGACATGCTGTATGGTAATACCCAATTTAATAATGGGCAGATGTTCAGAATACTTTTTTTTTTTTGGTAGGTAGTTTTTTTTTCCCTCAGGAAAATCAAAATGGGGAAAAAAAATAAATATATTTGAGCTTTGAACCCTAATAATACTAAAAAAGGAGTATATAGAAAATAAGGAATATTCTCACAGTTTTTCACAATATTACAGCTATCTCATAATTAATAATAAAAAAAATTTTTTAACAAGTATTCTACTGTATATACCATCTGGCCATATCTTGTCATTAGAAAAAGTTTACATGACACTTTAACCATTGTTGAACTCAGCAAATGAGGAAAACAAGTTTCTGTTTAAAAGCAGCTTATGTTCCTCTTTTCTCTTTTAGTTGTGCAACCCATAATTTTACACCCTTTTGAGATATTTATCATTTAAAAAATTAGGACGGATCAAATGCATTTAGTTTTTTTTTTTACCATCCGAATAAGTTCTCTCACACAACAGATATGTACATTCCACAAGACATGCTAATAACTGAAGTCACACAAATGAGCTAATCCAAAAGCTTAAATCTATTGGTCCTATTATGGTGTGTAGTTTCATCTATGATTTATCATAGTATTATTTTCTGTGAAGTTGTTCACTGTTCTGCCATTCATAGTTATCTAAATGTAAAAATAATAATAGCCTGATAAAACGTCTCATTTAACCTTTTAGGGCTGGTCCGAATACCATTTTTTGAGCTTCGAAGCTTCGGTATAATAACATCGAAAATTCGAAGCTTCGGAGAGAGGGTGCTGAACATATTCTTCTCTCTAATCTATGTGTCTGTATGTCGGGTAAAACGGCATTTTGATTATTTCAAGAACCGTTCATCCAATCGACTTCACAAGTGCAGCGCATTTGGTGCAATATAGATGGACACGAGAGACGTGACACATTCAGAATTAATAAACTTTTAGTAAACTACAGAACAGCGCGAGCGGGAAGCGGCGCACCTCACGCGGGCAGGACTTATATGCTCCGAGAACGGACACCGCACTAGTGATATAAAACGCACACACACGTACAGGGGTGCGTTTCCCGAAAGCATCGTTAGCCATAAAGAAAAACGAAATTTAAATAAAGAAAAAACGAAATTGAAATAAAGAAAAACGAAATTAAGTTAAATTAAAAACGAGATTAATTTAGATTGATAATAATGGGTAAAAAGGCTAATACATTTTGTTTCTATTATTCTATTTTCCACAATGTCAAAGTTGCTTTGGCCGCAAAGTTGCGTAGGCCACACACCTAAGCTGCGTTGCGCAGCTTAACCCAAAACACAAGCTCAGGCATGCACTTCGGTCCACACAAACTCCGCTGTTCTGTGCTCTAACCAGAGAACACTCCCGTTGCAGGAACACTAGGCGTCGTTCTATTTCTAGCATGCAGCGTTTTCCGCGTGGCTCAAGCCGTGCCTGAGACGCGTGTCTCATGCAGGCAGTGTGCAAACTCCAACCTGTTAACATGGGAGCCGAAATAAAAACGGACACGACACGCAGCTGAGACACTAACGCCACGCGGCCAGTGAGTTGCCGGCCTTATTCAAGCGCGAATGAGAACCGTTTCGCGGGGGATCCCAGATGTGCAAAAAAAAGAAAAAAAAAAGAAAACACGAATATTTGAATGTCAAATTTTCAAATCGAATACCAACCCACCGAACAAATATTAGAATATTCGGGTCCAGCCCTATAACCTTTTAATATTCATATCCAATTGGGCTCAACTGATGAAATATAATTTTTTTTTAATTCTCGGACACCACTTCTTTGGCTCTTGAAACCCAATATCCTCAACTTTGATGACCGTTTTGACTTTAGGATTTTTTTCTTTTACAAAGTATTACTGTTGCCCAGATGAAAATGTATATAACGATTCCAAAAACATATACTCTGGACCTCTGCTGGGAAGGAAATATAGAGACTGGACCTCTTGGAACTGCAGCGTGGATGTCCATGTCAGAGAGAGAGTGAATCTGTAGGTTCAGTTTCAATCTCTCCTGAGCAGAAGACAAAAGAGTGTGGGCTGTTTATGAGAGCAGCTGGTAAGCAAGAATGATTCCCCTGTGTTCCGGTACATTGAGCCACTGCATAGCGCCGAATTTCTGATACTGCTTACCGGTGAGGTAAGCACCGGCCCACTTTAAGCACTGCATACAGATCAAAAATACATTTTCCGTAATAGTTATGGTTATTGAAATTTTTTGTCATTTCAGGTCGAATCCGAGTCAAGTCCATTAAAATTACGAGCCACTAACTCGAGTGCCCATCTCTGGATGCGAGTATGGTTACATAATTGTGCCACAAAATCTCTCCAAAATAGACTAGAATGAGTCTGTAATATGAACACTTTTTAAAATCTAATTTAGAGGGTAGAGATTTGTTTATTGTACTTCCACAGGATAAAGAGGACATACAATTTTAATGATGAATGTACTTTATTACATATTTTTAAAGTAACTCTCGTTCATTTACCTATTACAATATTGTCACAATGGGTCTCTACAAAGGGAAGTAAGGTTGACAGAGCCTTTTCTCTATGTTTAGCTAGTGTTTATTGACCGGTCTTGGTCAATTGGTTTCAGCTGTAAGTAAAAATACTTGAAATTTGGAAGACTCACTTCTCCATCAGCTTCATAGCTGTAGGGTTTCGTACTTAATTCTTGGCCTCTACCCTGCCCAAAATACATTTCTCTAATTTGACGAATGTACTTTTGGGGATATCTACAGGCAACATCTGTGGGCTGTGATAGAAATATTTTTTGTAATGGATATTTTCAACATTAAATGTACAGAGAAATGCAGACTAAGGATGCTCAGGTCAAATGCCATATATACTTAACCCAAAAGTGCTTAACACAGTAGAACTAACAGTCATATTAGCTTAGATCAGTACAAACCAATCACCAGAACAAATCACAGTCAAGAAGACTTGAGTGACATTGATTTTTACTCAACTGTATGATTTAAATGTACATGTATCTTTCTATTCAGGAGACTCACTTGGTTGTTGTGACCAGTGATCTCCCGGCCGTGAATAAAACTTGTGTCAGGTATATGCTGCGCAGCTGAGAAACAGATTCTATGCTCAAAAGACAACAACAGAACATCTGTGTGTGATTGAGGTAGTGATAGAAGTACTAAATATTCTGCGCTCAAAAGACAGCAATAGAACATCTATGAGTGATTGAGGTAGTGATAGAAGTACTAAATATTCTGCATTCAAAAGACAACAACAGAACATCTATGTGTGATTGAGGTAGTGATAGAAGTACTAAATATTCTACGCTCAAAAGACAACAATAGAACATCTATGTGTGATTGAGGTAGTGATAGTAGCTTCTTGACGGGACGACGTCACCTTTCTTCAGGGAAGTATTGTATTGTATTGTAAGTATTCAGGTAATTACCTCGAGATACTGTAGTTATTATTTTAACAACTGCAAGTTGTTTAAATTGTCCGTGGTGAAGAAGTCAGATTAAGTAGGCTGTATAACGTTGTATACGTATTAAGAATTTCCACGACAGGGCCCTTGAAGCCACCCTATTGTTACTTTCAAATCCATCCATTTGGCCCCCTTTTTATCAATATTTAATCATTTATCAATTTGTAATACTTCAGTCCTCGATATGGTTTAGATATAGCTTTTCTGTATTTACCTTACTGTAAATAGTTAAATCAAATTCAAACAGTCAAATTAAACAGAAGCGAAACATTACAGCTTACAGTAACTCACTGTAAGAATTCCTGTAAAATCGTTAGGTGTTATTAACTCTAAATGGACCACTTACTTTCAAAATAAAAGTTTCCTGCGTTCTCTTATCCATCACCAACAACACCTGCACATAAAACACACATATAAATAAAGGCAATGTTTAAGCAAAAACACTTTTGAAACAGTGTAACGTCACCCTCTAAACATCTTTTTGTCAAGGGAGTTATATTTACAGTAAATATGGATCACGGAGTCACTATAGCCTACATATAGAAAAGTAAAAACAAATTAATTTAACAAATTAATCCTTTAAACCTTTTTAAAGAGTTTAAAAGACAGATCCTTGTCAAGAAAACAGTAACAACAGGGAGAATACAGGTACGAGCAGTGATGACGAGCCCAAGCACTACCGTGCCATCACCACCCGAAGGCTTTAGAAGGCACTGCGATTCAAGGAAATAAAAGTGGACTTCTTAAAAGTTTATCATAAGTGCCACATTTCCTGCTGCCAGCTGGTGGCGCTATGACTGTGACCCACAATAGCTACAACCAAGTGATCAACACCCATCACCAAACATACAACTGCAATTTTATCTAATTTGATAGGAGAAGATATGAACCTCTTTCGTTTCACTTTGATGCTTTTTTTATTTTTATTTTTTTAATGGCAACACTGTTCGATATATCTAAAATCCTGTGCTCACTGTGCATTGTTTTTATAGAGACAACACATTGCTTGCAGCTCTATATATACTTTTCCCACCAAGATTTTGAGGGCTTTTGGAAAACATGCTTAATTTATAATGTCACAGAGGTGAGAACGGTGCGAGGAAAGAAAGCTCTCAGATTTAATCAAAAATATGTTAATTTGTGTTCCGACAATGAACAAAGGTCTTATGGGTTTGGAACGACATGAGGGAGTAAATGATGACAGAATTTTCAAATCGATAAAACTCGATCGGAATCAAAAGAATCGGAATCGTCAAAATTCAAACAATACCAAACACAACAGGCAGTTGTATTAAAGTTTGTTTGTTTCTGATTCAAATTCACCCTGTTAATTGTGACATATACTGAGATGATTTTGGTCATAACTGCCAATCTTAGAAAAGAGCTTGTGAAGATTGTGATGTGTACCTTATCAATAACGCCCAGCACTCTGTAATGCTTCAGCTCATCAAAGTGAGTCTGCTCAGACCACGAGACGCCACAGCACTGTGAGCCTAATGCCTGAAGAGACACCAAACAAAGAGACACATGATGGATATGGAAAGGTTGTAATTCATAAAAATGTGCACAGAATAATCCAATATGTGAGTGCACTATGTTTTAAATGTTCCTGTGAATGAGATAAAACATTCATATGCAAAGTGCATGCAAATATTGTTTACTTATTCACTTTTACATCAATTAAAATTGTAAAAATCAAGTCAGATTAAACTTGAATGAAGTAGCAGTGCATGACACAAATACTGCACACGTCTTTTCTGTTGCCATATAAAAGAACATTTATTTCAGTTTCTGCTTAAAATGCACTGAAATTAAAATACTGAAACCTGAAGCCAAATGCTGAAATTCTAACTTTACATTAGTTTTTAGATGTACATGTATATCATACATGCTTTTCAAAACATTTCACAAAATTAAGCCTGTCAGGTTTCAAAATATATTGTTCAAAATGAAGTTTATCCAGTTTCTGTTCATATTTTCAACCTATCTACTTTCAAAAATATATTAAAAAATAAAATAAAATAAAACATTCTCTAGTTTATGCCTTCATTAAAGGGATAGTTCAATCAAGAATTAAAATTAGCCCATGATTTACTCACCCTCAAGTCATCCTAGGTGAATATGACATTCTTCTTTCAGATGAATACAATTGGAGTTATATTAAAAGTGAATGGCCGTTTCTGAAGTCCATAAAAATGCATCCATCCATGATAAAAGTGCTCCACACGGCTCCGGGGGGTTAATAAAGGCTTCTGAAGGAAGCCATGCGTTCGTGTAAGAAAAATATCCATATTTAAAACTTTATTAACTAAAATAACTAACTTCCGACAGACGGCCGTATGCATCGATTTACGGTGAAAGAGTAATACTTGAACTGACGCACAACGTAATGAACACAGAAGCACAGAGGATAGCGAAAAAACAACAACAAAAAAAACCCGTCACGAATTAGAAGTCTAAAACGAAAACTTTAAAGAGAAATGTTGGAGGAGCTCGAGTTTGTTACCCAGCCCTGTTCGTTTGAACCAGGAGAGGCGTCAAAGCTTACGCTACTCCTACATCCTACGTCATACATCGTCAAGTGAGTCTTTTTGTGCAAGTCGACTTGCGTAGGCCGTCTGACGGAAGCTAGTTATTTTAGTCTACAGTTTTAAATATGGATATTTAAATATGGATGGCTTCGCTTCAGAAGACCTTTATTAACCCCCGCAGAGCCGTATGGAGCACTTTTATGATGGATGAATCTGCTATTTTGGGCTTTAAAATCTCATCCTCCATTTACTGCAATTATAAAGCTTGGATTAGCCAGGAATTTTTTTTATAGAACTCCGAGTGTATTTGTATGAAAGTCATATACACCTAGAAGGCTTGAGGGTAAGAAAATCATGGGCTAATTTTCATTTTTGAGTGAACTCGCTTTAATCCTGATTTGTTCCTCACTTTATAGAGGATCAAATATGCATGTGCATTGTATTAGTGAGGTCTCAGGTGAAAGGTCAGACACACACTGACCCTGCTTTGAGTGGAGCTCTGGCCCATGCTGTCCTTGAGCTGTGCAGAAATGAGCTCGGCACGCATCAGATATTCTGCCGTCTTTCTCTTCACAGCCTCCCGTCTGCTGGGACTCACCTCTCCTGAAATACACAATAAATGCACTCTCAATAAACACTAGGGGTGTGAATCTTCAGGCACCTCACAATCTGGATATCTGAATATTCTTTTTTTACTTTATTTTTTATTTATTTATTACTTTAATACTTTTATATATAAAATACTTTTGGAATAATTACGAATTACTTAAAAACAATTGGATTAAAAAATGTATTAACCAACTAAATATAGCTTCTTAACAGCAAATATAAATTAATAAAGGGAAACAAAGAAACATAAGCAATCAACAAAAAGTGCTTTCAGTCAGTGAGTGCTTTAAGTATCTGAAAGTTTTCCAGACAATGGCAGTGAGGGATTTTTTCTCTTTCTCAGCATTAATGCTGTTGCTGTTTGATTATTATGACAGCTGCATGCCACACACGTTCATCAAAATGAACACACACAAAGCACATGCGAGTATTTGAAATTCTAACAGGTAAAAAAGGCTTTAACCATGAAACCTTATGAATGTTTATATACTAGTTTGATAGTTTTGTGTGTGTTTGTTTTTGGCAGCAAGCAGAAAACAGGACACTAAATGTTCAGCAATATTATTGATCTGACTAGGCTATATGAACAACAGCCGAAATGCATATTTTCCTGTTATCTCTGTAAAGCTGCTTTGAAACAATCTGTATTGTATAAAGCACTATAAATGTGACTTGAATTGACTCTAGCGCAAACAAATGTCATGATGAAAAAAATAATTTAGCTCACAACTGATTCTGAAAGCTTTGGATGCATCGGAGAAAAATATTTTTTCCTCCTACCTCTAGTAAACATGTTTGTTTTTTGGTCCGCACCAAAAGTTAATTTGCTTGGAGTGAAAGCTGTTTTTCAAACATGGATGTGTTTAACCACTACCGATGATTATAGAAACTGCATAAATTACAACTTATGTTGATAGTAATAATAAGTGCAAAAACTTGACAGTAAACAAGTGCAAATATTTTTGTGCAAAAAAGTTTTTGCTGTGAGAAATCATGAGAACGCTCATCAACACTTCAAAAACATGTTGTCTTCACCGAGCGCTTAGACAGATACACATGGGAGAGTTTGAAAGTAGGCGTCTATGAGTGGATCCCTAGTAAATCCACCGAAAGACGGATCCACCAATAGACGCCGCTTTCAAACGCTCTCAGTGTATCTGTGAAGCGCTCGGTGAAGACAACATATTTTTGAAGCGTTGATCATTGTAGCCAATCACAGGCATATACACATGTTGAGCGCGAAAACACAATGGCCAATCAGAAGTATATATGTTGAGCGCGTGAAAACAATGGCCAATCAGAAGCATATATGTTGAGCGTGTGAAATGGCCAATCAGAAGCATATATGGTGAGCGCATGAACACAACGGCCAATCAGAGACATATATGTTGAGCGTGTGAACAATTGCCAATCAGAAGCATATAAGTTGAGTGTGTGAACACAATGGCCAATCAGAGACACATATGTTGAGCATGTGAACACAATGGCCAATCAAAAGCATATATGTTGAGCGTGTGAACAATTGCCAATCAGAAGCATATATGTTGAGCGTGAGAACACAATGGCCAATCAGAGACATACATGTTGAGCGCGTGAACACAATGGCCAATCAGAAGCATATATGTTGACATGCGACCAATAGGAGACAATTGCAGCTGTGCATGTGTAAATACATGCATTTAATGACATACCTTGTACACCCTGCAGCAGAAGATCCACACCTCTACGATAGTAGGAAAACGCCACTGCAAATTCCTGCTCCACCTCTTTCTGGACAGCTAGAGCGATCAGCCCACTGGCCTTTTCCAGGTAGTCCTCCTTCTCTGTGGAGCTCCTGAGACTGGAGGCAAAGCTCAAAGTCCCACTGGTGTGGCTGGACTCTACTCCCACCCGGCTCGGGGACGTCACTGGCTGTGGGATTGGAGACGAGTTGCTTTGTGTTGCTTTGTGCTTGATGCTGCCTGATGCCATTCCATCGTCCACAGCAGCCAGAAAGTCTCCATCAACCTCCAAAGAATTCAGCTCACTGTGACCGCTGCCACCTGCCATTAAAGACACAAATTCAGCACGAACTACACGACTGGATATGATGCAAAAAAAAATTATATAGCTGCAAACAGCAACAAAAGGCCCAAGCATTAAGGCGCCACCACTACTAAATAGCTTTAAGAAACAATGCACAGTGGCCCATCCATGTGATCAGCCACCTTGACCAAATTTACAGCATCAATTTGATCTAATTCTGACAATGCACAATGAGACTCTTCTTGGGTCCCTTTCTTGTCATTAATTTGGCTTGACGAAAACAATAACTGTACTGGTGGAGAGTCTGGTGACTGTGGTTAAAACTGTTTAGTCAAAAGGGGGCGCTACAGAGCCCAACTGCACGTCCTTGTTTTAGCTTTTGCCTATGCCTCCTAACAGCCAACAACTCTGATATGTTTGGATGACAAATTTCATGAAATTTCAAGCATGCTAAGAACTTTAAAACACCAGAACATGCAAAGAAAAGCATTTTGAAGTTTGATTTATTACCATGGCAAGACTATTTAAAAGATCAAATATCCCTTTGCAATTTTACATGAGCCATGTCTTGAAATTATTCTAACAGCATCTGAAGCAATTTGGGTAAATTGAAGAGAATATTTCAAAGCCTGTTGTGCGTGTCATGCTTCATGCTGCCAGTTGTTGGCACTATGACCGTGACTCACAATAGGCCTTTATGACAGTCAGCGTGTCGTCACATCCGGCCCTGATTAGTAGCGTAAATTAATTTCCGCCAGCATTATTGTCAATGGACAGATGCCAGTTTTGAGAAGAAAATTAAACTAATTTAGTTGAACTTAACAAAAAACATTAATATCTAAAACTGTTTATTTAGACTTACAAGATACCCTACCATGTGTCATATTTAATTTTATTGTGTAACATTATCTGAGAGACGCGATTGTTTGCGCTGCTGGTGTTGCCAGTCATGAGATTCAAATCCAAGATATGTATCGAACCATAATTTCTGTGTGCCGTTATACCACTAATGCCTGTAAGAATCAGAAGTGTTACAGTTGGTCAGAGTCCACTCAATATCACTCAAGACTGTAGTTTTGTCATTGTTCCTTGAGTTCAGCACGTTTGCGAATCCCTGCATAATAACCAACAGGAGTTGTTGCAAAAGTACAGAACTCATTGAGTCCAAAGCTGCAGTGATGTCTTTTCTTACTTTCTGTATATAATCCATTTACAATTTAAATAATAGTTTTATTTTTTATGCTGCCCATGTCATTCTGACTATTATTATCTTTATTATTTTAGTTTTATTTCATTTTACAAAACAATAGAAATTACAATACTAACATTTAAGGTAATTTCTTTGTTTTCAAACGTTAAATAATTTTTACAGCTTTTATTTTGGTGGAAAACCACAGGGAGACCTCATCACTTCCCTTTGTTGACAACAACAGATTTTACTAAAAATTCTCATGACAAATGTTGCGTTCACAAATGCAAATTATAAGTGACTCAAACACTTGCAGAGTAGCATTTAATGTGAATCGAAACTGAAAACACAGACTGTTACAGTACTCTGAAACAAGATTATATATATTTATATAATTAGATCAGAACCGTTGCAATTTGATGATCGCACTAAGCCATCTCACATTCTCACCAACATGCAGTATCAATTCATAAAAAAAGTACTTTCAATGGCAATTTTTACTCGCATTTAAATGTAAACTGACTGATGATAGCAAAGACAATAGCAAAACAAATCTGATGTAACAAACTTAGACTAATAGACTACATTACTTATATTTTAAGCATTAATAATTAGCTAATTCAATTTCTTTATTTATTATTTTTTTCACATAGTTAAGTAAAATAGTTTTTACAGAGAGCCATTACATTTTTACTGGTATTGGTACAGACTACTGAAGTTTTGGCTTTGTGACTATTTACACATTCAGAATCTTTTCACTTACACTCATGTCTAGATGGGTTGGCCACTAGTAAATCATCCACAAAACTGATATGTTTGGGAACTACAGAAAAACAACATCGGAAAAGAAGAAAAAAAAAAAACATCAGAAAAAAGCATCAATTCAATCAATAAATTAATCAGTGTAGAGTCATGAAATAGCAAGATAACAAAAATATCCAGATACTAATCTAAACAACTTACTGAACGGATACATTGACTGCATTCGTACAATCATCAGGTTTGAAATTAACACCGCCAAATGCAAACACTTTCTCTTTCCATTTGCATTTCATCCACTGTGTAACGGTCACCAGCTGGAGTGCCCTTGAGAGCCACCAGAGGGCACTCCACACCAGACTCTCACGTTCACTCACAGACTACATCTCCCATCATTCTCTGCCTGGACTCATCAGCACTCATCACATTCACCTGCATCTCATCTTCTTGTTTAGTTCACCCCATATAAGCCTGGTTCACCCCTTCACTCACTGCGAAGTTTTGTATGTTGTTGTACTGCACTTCTGAGTGTTTTCCTGGTTTTCTTGCCTGTCCCGTGGATTACTCTTGTGCCTCTGACCCCTGCCTGTTTCTTTCTGTCTGTCTGTTTGTTTGTTTATTTATTTGTTTGGACTGTCTTCCTGTGCTTGACCCTCTGCTTGTTGGATTACGATTCTGGATAACCCCTTTAATAAAAGCTGCATTTGGATCCTCTACCCTCGTGTCTCAGAGCGGTTCGTAACACACTGACTGTTTTTCACTGTCTTTTTCACAACTTTTTCACTGGAGTGAGCTTTTTTTATTTTAATGGATATCAATAAAGGAGAGATTTTTTTTTTTTTTACTTACATTTTATTTTAATGGTATCCGCAAACAATGACTTACTGTTGTAAAACTGAAAGCCATTCAATGATTCAGAATCAGATTTGCCAATAAATATAAGCAGTAATTTTGATAATCTGGTTTATTTCTGATATTTTTTATTTTGGCTAGTAGAAGTTCTCAACGGCAGGTACATTTTATGGCGCGTTTCCACCGAGCGGTACGGTACGGTTCGGTACGGGTCGGTACCCTTTTATTTGCGTTTCCACTGCCAAAAGTTGAGAATGGTACCAAAAAGCCGAACCGTACCGTACCACTTTTTGGGTACCCTTCCGTTGGGGTACCTAGCACAGTGGTACGGTACTAAAAGGTGGAGCTAGACTCACTGCAGGACGTTGATTGGTTGACAGAGAATCGTCACTTGCGCGTGCTACGAGGGGATGACAACATAAGAACGCCATTTTTTAATATACAGTTTAATATAATACTACTGTTACTGTGTCACGAAATGTAATTTTAAGAGTTTTTCAGGCGAGAATGTAGTTGTTTAAAGCTCAAATCTGTGGTTTATTTATAAAAATTATTTGTTTTTCCCCGGTTGTGAGATCCATGCGATCAGCGAGCGCTCGGCGCTCATGTTTCCCGGCTGGATGAGCCTTTCCTCGGCTAAGTTAGTTCTTCTGACGTTCGCCGATGACTCCGACGGTAGTGGTTAAACATGAGATATAATTCGTCTTGTGTAGACCTAACGGGCGATCTTTGGTCTCGTGAATATATAATTTGTTCCCTGTCAATCGTTTTGGCTTAGGGCTAAGTTTAGTTTCGTTAGTTTCATATTATAGGCTATTTGTATTTAACTTTACTGTTGTAATGTTAGACTAGAGCGCAGCATTTGGACATTTGACTGAATTGTTTGCTTTATTTCTTATTGTGTAGCTTCTTGTACCTTTTACTTAAACTTTTATATTGGCTATTATTGATAAAACTGAAATTTTACAAAAAGAAATATGGTTTCTTGTCATTTTCTTATTACAAGATTATCACTGATGTTTATTGCAACATTTGTACAAATGCATATATTGCCTGTAATATGTGTAATTTTTTTAATTATTTAAACGAAAAGAGGTAATGTTAGGGTTGTGTTTTAAATTTCGTTTTGTTATAAATAGAATAACGTTTAACGTGCAGTGAATAATCAATATGCGTTGCGCATGAACCACATTTGTGTCCCTATAATGTTTAATTTATTTAAATGAAAACGAAAAGAGGCAGAGTAGTGTTTTATAACATATTTCGTTTTATTGTTGCTTAAAATGTACATACAGAGTAACAGAGATAACCGGAGTAGCAGATCGCGAGCTGAGTGACGCTTTTAAGAACGCGCTGTACCATTTGCATGTAGGAGTCGCACATGGCAAGTACAAACTTTGCGTACTTAATATTGAGAAAAGCCTAATGTCGCGCTTGTCTTCTTGTGCAAACATGTCGAGGAGCAAGAACAAGATCTGCTGTATATGTCATCCATTGTAGTTTACTATGTTCTTCTTCGCGCGAAAATGACGTCGATCGAAACACCACGCCTATCAAGTAAGGGTACTGTTGGCAGTGGAAACGCTAGCCAGATCATGGTTAACAGACCCGAACCGTACCGTACTGTACCGTACCGTACTGTACTGCTCAGTGGAAACGAGCCATTAGATGGTTAGTGAAAAAGTTCATTTCAAACACGGAATTTTTTTAAACTGTGGCTTCTCACATAACAGTTTTTTGCAGGTGTTTTATACTGTTAAAATACATTTAGGGTATTTTTTTGTTGTTGATACTTTTCATTCATGCTAACTTTATTGAGTGTGGGAAATAGTTTATGTGTGTCTAATTTAAAAAAGCAAGTTTGATGAAGAACTTACCTTCAGAGCTGCTATCTAAGAGACTGTCAGCTAGGAAATCAGAGAAGGGCTCGGCTGGGCCGATGAGCTCAGAGGTGTCTTGCACCTCACCACCCTAAAACACACAAAAACACAAAACATTTGAGATCACCATGTTTAATTACTGCAAAAAGGGGAGGAAATGATAAACAAGAAAAGCATGAAAGGAAACAATGGTTACTCTATACATACTCTATATGCCTATACAGGTCTTCCTTCACAAAGTTCTCACTCTTGGTTTGATTAGTTGGTTGATCTCACCCTGGATTACCTGGATACCTGAGTTTGATTCAACCTGGCTAAAACCAAACGATTACATTACTTTAAATGAGTCCACCCCACAAGATTACGGTTATAAACATGAACCTCATCTGAAAGGCAAAGGGGGAGGTGTTGCTGTAATTTATAGTAATATTTTCAAAATTACTAAGAAGTCTAGTTTCAAATATAGTGTGGTGCTTAATATAACAATATATAGTGTTGCTGTAATTTATAGTAATATTTTCAAAATTACTAAGAAGTCTAGTTTCAAATATAATTATTTTGAAGTGTTGGTGTTAATGTAACAATATATGTGTGAATGATAAATCACGTTTGAGATTTGTGCTGGCTACTGTATACAGGCCACCAGGGCACCATTCAGACTTTATCAAAGAATTTGCTGATTTTCTATCAGAGTTAGTAATGGCTGCAGATAAAGTCCTAATTGTTGGTGATTTTAATATACATGTAGATAACCAAAAAGATGCATTGGGATTGGCATTTAAAGACATTATTAACTACTGGAATTAGACAACATGTGTCAGGACCTACTCATTGTTGTAATCATACTCTAGATCTAATATTATCACAGAATCAATGTTGATGCCGTTGAAATTCTGCAGCAGAGCGAAGACATCTCAGATAGGCCGCTGTACGTGAGCTGTATCGTTCAGTTTCGTTCCGACAAACGGGGCACTAATTTTTCTTTTGCTCAATATGTTCAACATTAATAAAAGGTATCCAAGCAAAAAGTTCTCCACGCATTATCCTGCAGTTAATGAGAAATTGTAATTTATTGGCGCACTATATTGACTGCGTATTGAGACATGTAAAACTGTTGAGCTAGATTTTCAACCAATCAGCATCGAAAATGTAAGTAGGTCACAGCCGAAATCAAGCCAATATCACTACGCACATGTAAACATGGAGGAGGACGTAAGCAGCGCATCTTCATCTGATAGCGGCGATCAAACTCGATCAACACCCGTAACGTGTATTCTTCATGTCGGAAAAGATGGTGGGAAAGGTCCGCAGCCCTTTACTGAAGTCCGATGGGAAAAAATCAAGCATAGGAATGGCTCAAAACGTCGGACACTACGGAGCTAACGTTAGCTATTGCTAATAAACATGTTGCCCTCCTGGACAAACCGGTCTCTGATGTCCCAACAACTACGGGTTTCACCCGGCCTGCTATCGGCGTTTTATAGACAAAAAACGCTTGACTTGTGTATGTGTGTGATGGGTAGGTTTAGGGGTCGGGTTAGTGTGTGTGAGAGAGAGAGAGGTGGGTAGGTAAATAAATATATCAAAATTAAATCTTGTTTACAATAATCATTCCTGTGAATATGTACATGTAGTGCAGTTACTGCTCGTGTACACATTCACAGGGCATCCAACATTACACTGAAGTCACATTGCATAGAGTCCCCATCTAGAAAGTATAACTGTGCTGTATTGGGGGTGGGGGGGCATGATTGTTCAGTTCTGTGATGGCCCTGGGGATAAAACTGTTCTGCAGCCTGGAGGTGCGTGCTCTAAAAGCCCAATACCGCCTGCCAGATGGAAGCAAGGAGAAGAGATGGTTTGAGGGGTGTGTCTCATCCTGCAGAATATTATGCGCTCGGCGGAGGCAGCGGATCTTAAATATATCGTGAAGTGGGTGCAGGGGAAGTCCAATGATTTTTTCAGCAGATCTTATAATCGATTGAGGGATTTCCTATCCTTCCCTGTGAAGTTGGCATACCATGCAGTCATACAGTATGTTATAACACTCTCGATGGAACATTGATAGAAGATCTTAAGCAGCTCAGCAGACAGGTTGCTCCTTTTGAGTATTCGTAAAAAGTAGAGCCGCTGTTGCGCCTTTTTGACCATGGCGGTTGTGTTTATCTCCAATTTTAGGTCCTCTGAGATCATGATACCCAAGAATTTAAAACAGGATACCTTTTCCACTTCCTCACCATTCATGATGAGTGGTCGAGGATCCTCCTTACACCTTCTGAAGTCAACTATAATTGTTTGTCAGATTGTTGTCTTCCCACCATCATGTCAGTCTGTCGTTGACACAGGCGTTCTCGTCGCTGTTCGTGATTTCTCCCACCACATTTGTGTCATCTGCGAATTTTATCATTGTATTCGAGGAGTGGGTGGAGATGCAGTTATACGTGTAGATGGAATAGAGCAACGGACCCAACACGCAGCCTTGCGGTACTCCAGTGCTGAGGGACAGGCTTGAGGATTGGTGTATCCTGATGCATTGGAATCCTGATGCGTGTGTTGATAGTAATGTTTTCCACACAGGTCCTAATGTAACAGAGTACAGTAAAGGCATATTCAGGAGGTATAAACAATGGGGTGATCAGGTTTTTGCAGTTGCTGCCCCGAGACTCTGGAACAAGTTACCCCCTGATATTCGCACAATTACAGATGTAGCTCTTTTTAGTCTAAACTCAAAACCTACCGTTTAGAATGGCTTTTAATACGCAGTAGTGGTGTGATAATTTCCTTTTTCTGTTTCTATGTGTGGCGAGGTGGTGGAAGGGCAAAAGTTACACTTATGAGAAAAGTATAGCAGAATAAAGAGCAGACTACGCCACCCCGTTTCACTGAACGGGGAAATTTCACAAGAACACACAGATTCGCTACCACAGAGGACAAGAGACGTGGATCTGAATACAAAAATACTTTATTTTCACAATAATAATTATTTTAAATATATAAAAAGCTATTGACTCAGGGGGAACAAGAATTTTACACCACTTCGGTGTGCACCAGAACAGAAAACAAAACAAAAAAACACTTTCAGGCTGAGGCTTACCAGTAGGGAGCTAGCTGGGCAGTGAGTATCCTAAGACCACACCACTCACCAAACTCCACTCCACACAAACACTCACTCTCACACTTGCTAAGTGAAAGAAACGCAGGTGCCAATGGCAAAACACTCAGTGAAGGAAACACCACCACCAAAAGGGCACAAACAGCCAGCTTCCCTACACCTGGGGCCTTCAGCTTCTGAAAGAAACACAAAAATACAATTCAATTTCACAATTAGCTGCAGACACATGCATCAACAAATTATAGTAGAACAAATTCCAACTATAAAAGAGGCCAACACTTGGCAAATTACTGGCCACAGAAGTTAAGCCGGCCAGTGTTTCCCAAGGAGTTCACATCAGATTGTCGTTTCAGCATAAACATTAAAGCAGCCAAATGCTATATAAAACAGAAAAATAAAGTGAAATACAAAATGAGAACAATTAATTGAATCACAGAAAACAAATCCAAAACAGAATGTAGTTCACTTTTCACAGTCCTTAAGAAAAGCACTGATCAAAGAGCAAAATAACCAAACTGCTGGTGGCAATATAACCAAAAAGGTAAGGGCTAAATTACACTATTGATAGTACGTCTCACATTGAATGACGGCTCTGAGACTGGCCACTCACTTAGTCCACCAGCATTGGCTTAAAGAAATCTTCAAAGACAAAATGAACTAACGAAAAAAACAAAGTAATGTATCAAAAAAATAAAGATAATAAAATGGTCACATAGTGGTATTAATGGCAGCAGAACAAACAGTGCAGTCTTAACGACGCTGTCTATAGAGCATTTGCCCCGCAGTCCACCGAGATGAACCGCTCACAAACAGATTGACGCACTACAGAAAACAAACAATTAATGAATAAATGAATAAATGAATTTAAAAGCACCCACCTCATAATAATCAAGTGGTTAAATTTACCTACCCAATGGTTAGATCGCTAGACCCACAGAATACTCAGTTACTCACAGCCTCGTTCATAATAGGCAAACCGCAAATGTACCGGTGTTCCATCTGGCCAAACACATAAGCTGCACTGTGATGAAAACATAGGTTACCGGGGATCAAACCAGAATTAACAGTAGTCCGTTAGAATTAACATACCTGTGATGAGGACAGCCTGCACCCAAAAGCAACGTTGCACAAATCCGGACCCTAGTCTGGCTAAAACATATACATTCCCACTTTAATAGTGCATGTGTACTAGCAGCAACATTAGCCAAACAGCTAGGTACATACCTCCAGCAGAGATGCGCGCGCACCCAAACAGAAGCGATAGTGACAATGACGCATACCCAGGTGGCCTGAACTCCGCCTTAAATAGGCCAGGGATGGCTGCCGATAGGCTGTCACACCCATCACTCACCACAAATAATAGGGCGGGATCTTAACCTGCCTTGCCACATATGCAACCTGTTTTTTTACTGTTTATATGTTTTTTTCTTTTATTGTATGATATGTTGTTTTATTTTTAATCTTTGATGTGAAGCACTTTGGATACCTGATGGTTGTTGTAAAGCGCTATACAAATAAATGTTGATTGACTGATTGATTGATTGATATTATGGATTTTTGAAAATGACCTTTCATGTAGTGTGTAACACAGCTCTAAGTGAATGAAAACATCCTGCAAAGTGTTAAATCTGAAACTGCACCGTATATAAAGTTATTGTCTTTCAAAAGTAAGAGTCGACTCTGAGTCAATGAAATGAATCGTTTTCAAACGAATCATAAGCCGTTCGTCGTGACGTCAAGACGAAACATTAGCATATTGCCCGCCCACTTATGGCCCGCAGACACCCGGGAAAACTCGAACCTCAAACCAGCAGCTGATTCCTGTGGACACTGGAGAGCGTCATGTCCAGGAGACACTGTGCTCTATAATGTGAAGGTAAAGCCAGTGTTTTCACTGCCCAAGGACGAGCATGTGGAGAATCAGAGGTTAAAATTCATCTTTACCGTGATATCACAGCAGTATAATCCTAAACTTTTGCTGTGTTCCCTTTATTTCACTGACGACTGCTTCTCAAATCTCGGAGTTCAATGCAGGATTCGCAAACCGCTTTTACTCTTAAAGATGGGGTTCAAAATACTTAGTTTTGAGTTGTATATTGTGTAGGTCTCCTGCTAACTGGCTAACTCACGTTATCACTGTCTTACTGAAACACTTCTGCTGATCAGCTGTGGGCCACGATTACTTATAACTGTGTCTATTAATGCAGATTGTCTGTTGTTCTCACTATTTTGAGAAAAGATTAAGCATGGAGCAAGGTTTGTTTTACCAGCGTTTGTGTTACATCAGTTATTCACGCTAGAGCTCGGCTAATGTATACACTGTTATTGATACAGTTTCCACATATTCACCACAATAAATTAGAAACAAACTCGGAAAATAAATTAGTACAAGTAAAATAATGGGTTTGTTGATGGACATGCACTTGTTAATGCTGATGGTGAGGAATTACAGTTGCAACATCTCATAATGTACCTCAAACTGAGTAGTGTATCACTGAGAAACGTCCAGCTCGAGTCGTCCTGATGGAGGTTCGGCTTGAATAACTAGTTCTTCCAGTGTTTCGTCATCTCACTTGCGCTCGGATTGATATGGTCAAATCGACGTCATTGTTCGTTACTGTGTTTAGTTTACGGTGGACGAAGCCTCAGGTCAGCTGACGTTGTTATGGCAATGGGCGTTTTTGTTTTTGACACGCGCGCTGTACGCGGTAAACCAATCACACGGACTGAGCCGTCTGGCCAATCGAGCAGAGTAGCTCGCCGAAAGGCGGGATTTAGAGAGATTGATTCATCTGATGAGTCGTTTGAGAATCATTAAAAATGTGGTGATGTGCATATGTATTTATGAGAAAATGAAACTTTTTTTTTTTTTACCTTAGATGCATGTAAACCAACAGTAGGAGACTCCAAAACAACATTAGGAAACTTTAAAATAGCATAAAATAGCATCTTTGTTTCTAGAAATGAATGAATGGTTTGGGAAATTGGGCCAACTGAACCAGTTATAGTGTATTAGCAATCGAGAAAAACTGTAATGTCCAATGAAAAATGAATGTCCTGAAGCAAAAGTAGTTGAGAAGCAATGATCTATATTGTCTGTTTGAAGAGAAATGCATGTGTAAATGTCACTCACTCTTCCTCAAACACGTGGAATTAGACAGTGAACAATAATATCACACCTCCATTCACAGTAAGTTTTGTGTGGTGTGTTTGTTCACTGCAGTGGCGTATGATGTGTTTTGAGGAGATTAGCAGTAACTCAGATGAATGATTGTGTGTCAAGTGTTTAGACTCCTAAAAGAAGCAATCAAAGCGTGTGTGAGAGTCTCTGCCGCTTCATTACCATGGCGAGAGTGTCAGTGAAGTGAGAGAAGCACAATGATTTGTAGCCTATTTGTCAGGTCATTATTTCATGTGCATTTCTGAGAAGCAAGAATGAAAAATATAGAAGACAGAGCAACAAAGTCACCTGGAGAGAAGCTTCAAACACAGACACACACACACACACACACACACACACACTGCTTATCAGCCCCTTGTAAATGAGATTCAACTCAAGCTCAGAATTCAATGATTACAACAGAATCAGTCATTGATGAAGTAAATCAGTCAGATGCTCAGAAACACAAAGTCTCTGAATTGTATTACAGTTTTTTCCAACTGCTTACACACAATTCCCAAAACTGCACACACAAAATGCAAAATGCCTCACATCTCCAAAATGTAACACTGCATTCAAAATGCATAAACACATGTCAGAATGAAGCTTTGCTTTAATGGCAAACACTTCATTCATAAGTTCATGCAGTCACCAGTGCTAAGCTATGCTTTATCTCTTCTCCGGGCTGGGTCTGGCCACAATACTTCGTCCACCTCACAAGATACGTTTTCTCTTGCCAAACATCGAGGGAAGTATCTCCTAGCATGGCATATCAAACCTTGGACAGAGGAAACCTCTATGTCCCCACATGCGTCCTCCATTGCCTGGAGAAGCGGCACGCGGGCATAGCGTTGGCGATCATACACTTTCCAGCGCCAGGCTGAGAAGAATTCATCTATGGGATTTAGAAAAGGTGAATATGGGGGTAGGGTCAAAACTACAAATTGTGGATGGGTGGCAAACCAGTTTTGGACCGGAACAGCCCGGTGAAAACTAACATTGTCCTATATAACCACAAATCTAGCAGGCCCCTGATCTGGATCAGGGACAAGCATTGTGTGAATTGCATCCAGAAAAGTGAGCATATGGCCGGTGTTGTACGGACCCAGTGTGGCATTGTGATAAGGACCCTGTTTTGAGTGATGGCAGCACATAATTTTATTACCCCCAAGCTCTCCGGGGACATTGGTAATTGCCCTCTGTCCTATTACATTTCTTCAGCCGCGCCTGGTTTGGGTGAGGTTGAAGCCAACCTCATCCACATGAATAAATTCATGGAGAATTACATGGGCATCCATCTCCAATACTCTCTGTAACAGACAAAATGATATACAGATGAGTAAATATGGTATGTCTGAAGTACTGGAAGTAGTGTTGCATACATGCCTCTACAAAGTCATGTCGCAGATTCTTGACTCTGTCAGAGTTTTTCTCAAATGGCACCTTGTAAAGCTGTTTCATCGTCACTTGGTGCTGTTGGAGGATGCGCTGTATGCTCGACAGGCTTACAGCATTGATGTTGTTAAATATGGTGTCATTATTCAAGATATGCTCTCTTATCTCTCGAATCCTAATTGCATTGTTGGCCAAAACTATATTTTATATTGCAGTCTCTTGTACATCTGTAAAAGGGTCCTCGTCCTCCATGATGTCTTTGCCTTTCCACTCTGTACAGAATTCAAACACAGTATGTGTTCAGCATAGGAACTGTGAACAATTTACAAAAACATGTAGTACAGCATGATAACCAACCTCATTCATTCAATGCAGTGTGGTAAATGGATGGTTCAGAGTTACAAATGTTTATGCAATACTATGCAGTCATACGTAGTTTACAGTACATTACTATAATGCTAAAATAGTCATTAGATAGTTGCATACCTGTTCTCATTTCTGAAGGTTCGAATTATGGACGCCACTGTAAATCGACTCAAGTTGGGCTGGACTCTCAGTCCAGCTTCTCTCATGGTCAAACCGTGGTGGATCACATGATCAACAAGTGTTGCCCTAATCTCATCAGAGATGGCTCTCCTTCCTTCTCTTCCTCTTCCTCTTTGAATTTGTCCTCGTTGTTGTCCCCTGCCTCTCCCTCCTACTCCTCTTGCTCTCTGTCCATTGTTGGCATCCATTGTTCAATACAGGTAATCTGACCTTTGACCTATTTATAGGCCTATACTTCATGTGGCAGGAAGGGCGTTCCTGTTTCTTTCATCACATTGTTATTGATGGCCATTCTAGCCTATCATCTGTGCTGCTGGACTTTAAAACCGCAACGCATTTACCGCTCGTCGGGCGTCACGTTTTGAATCGCTGCGTCGTTAATGCGCTTCCGTCACTGCTTCCTGGAAACCGGATGCGAACACCCGAACCGGTAAGGAGAATGCGCTGCTAGTTGTTTTTAGCTCATGAAGTGTATTTAGTTATGCGAAGTGTTCTTTTAATGTACTTTTTAGAGACACCGTTTTGCTTTGGAGAGTGTGCTTCTGTCTTCCGTTGCAAAAGCTCGTTACGATTGTTATTTGCGTGTGCTGGATGCGTGTACTGGATGTGGACGCTGGAGAAGGTAGGGAGAGTTTGTTAATCTCTCGCTAATCGTGCTCTGTTGTAGGAAATGCGTGTTTTTGAGTGCTAGTTTCTATTTAAGTGTGTCCAATCCGTACCCTTTCTCAGTTGTGAGAACCTGAGTTCCCCTCCAGAGAAAGCTACGTTTCATTTTCCTCGACGATCGGTATGTATTAGTTTTAAGTGCATGCATTAAGTTAGAGAATTTATCTAGCAGAGTAACAATCTTATGTTGTTTATAGGGCCATGTTTATAGGTCTGTAAAGGGCTATAACTGCCTTCCAGTCGGGGTGCTCCGTGTTCATTTACGGCCGCAGTGCTGTCCTGTTTTGGTCTTGTTTTGGTCCTGTTTCGGTCCTGTTTCAACTGTCAACAGATTCAACTACAAACTTGGGACTTTAGTCGATCTTTTTTTAGTTTCTTTTTGGCTTGTATGTAGTTTTCATTTTTCTTTGGACTGATATTAGCTACAAAGACTGGTGCTAAAATCTGAACTGCAATCTTTGCTCTTCTCTCATTTCAATTCATTTTGATTCTTTCTGCTTGCACTTTCATTTGTATTCGATTTTGCTTCTAAAGTTGAATTATCTATTCTCCAATTATTTTCTGAAATAATAGTTCATTTCTTTAACTTGCTTTATTTTGCTTCAAATTGCTTGACTTGTTTGCTAGATTAATAATTTTGACTGAAGTTTGGTTTGTTTCCTTTATTGATTTCTTTATATATTTTGCCGTCGTTGACATCTGGGTTTAGTTTCAATCAACTGTTGATTTCAATTTATTATTTGTAAAATTATTTTGGTTACTTTGATTTGAGCATCAATAATCCTTCTAGCTATCAAACTGATTATTTCTGTAATTGATTATTTTTGTATTTGATATATATCTTTTGTGTGTGTTAGCAGGGCCTGAGCACCAGGGGCAGAGGATTCTTATTTGGGTGACGGTATCTTTTCTCACCGTGTGCAGTGCTTGGTATTAACAACGACTCTCTGCCTCTGTGCCTCTCGTCCCTGCTTGACCTGGTTCTAAACCTTTAGGAGTTCTTGAATTTGAACAAAGTGCTTTATATCCTTTTTACGCTGTTCTCTTTTAAGAATTGTCAATAAAAGCTATTTTGGTACGATGACCCATGTCTCTGACTCTATTAGGTGATACGAACCTGTGTGTGCCTTTTGTTGGGGTCTATTCTCATTCTTTGGGTGAAATTCCCAGAGTGGCATAGTCGGAGTGTGAATGATACAATCTTATTAATTATAATTCTTTAAGGGCGCTTTCACACTGGCAGTTTAGTGCGGACCGGGGCACGGTTCGCATGAAAAATCACTAATGTGAACGCTGTCATCGGACCCGGGTGCGCACTAGAGTACCGAACCCGAGACTACCTGGAGGAGGTGGTCTGAGCTCGGTTGCTCCCGAACCGTGGCGCGGTTCGCGTTAATGTACAAGCAACACGGACTCGGGTGCGCGCTTGTTCAGGAAGTATAGTATCCCACGCATGCGTATCACTGTCCAATATCATTGTTTCCTCACACGAGTTGTATTCTCCATGCGTTTTCCGTGTGCGTTTACGATGACGTAAGATCACTGCAAACGCACCTGGGTTCGATACAACTAATTGAGTGTGAAACCAGACCAACGCTGCGGGGGGCGCCGGGAACTAGCGCACTCGGGTTCGGACCGCAGCAAACGAACCCAGTGGAAAAACGTCCTAAGAAACCCCATCTTACTGCCCTCGTGTCACCCGCCACATACAGTAAAGCAGTGATTGGTTAGTGATCAGTATAGCAATTAGTGTCTGCACATGTGAGGAGTGTGTGTGTGACCTGGTGAATAAGTGTAGCATTTTGATTGGTTGTTTTTGGAAAAGGAAAGCAAGTCACTTCCTGTTAGATTTGTGTGTTTTAGGTAGAGAATTGTGTGTAGTGTTTTGAAAAAAAAGTGTTTTATGCAATTGAAAACTGAGTCAAAGGCTGAGAAATAGCTTATGTTTTTGGAGATTTGGTGTGTAGTTTTGCACTTTGAGTGAGAAGTTTCAAAATCGTGTGACATGAAAAGATTTTGTGTGAAGCAGTTGGAAAAAACTGTACAAATATATGATTGTGTTGTAATTTAAGGAAATATTAGGGGTTTAGCCGACTTTCAGAAATCTGCTCTGATCAAGCTGAAGTATTGATTATTCACAAAATCACAATAAAATGAACAGAGTTACAGTAAGCATGAAGTAAGAGTCCAAAGTTTGAAGAAAAGCTGCTGAAAATGTTTCCTTCATTTCATAATTCATAAAAAAATAATTTATTCCATTAGTCTCTGCCGCACAGACGAAAGAGGGGAAAAAGCAATTTGCCAGTTTGCATTGCATTTTTACCACCGATTATATCAACGTACTGTCTGCTTTGATGAAGAGATTAATCTTGTTTTGATGGAAATATGTCAGTATTAGCAAATGTGATCGACACAATTTATCATTTCGGACAATCGCACAGCTCGAATGTTCTCTCTTGACAGCTCCATCGAGAGGAGCTCGCCCCAAAACGGCACCTGTTGTTCACCGCATGACCTTCTAATTTTCTAATTCAATTTCGTCTCCGAGCCGCTCTGCCTCCGCGATCAGCAGCCAGTAATAACAATTACTGTGACCGACTCAACCTGCACCTTACTTAAATCAGAGCAAGTACAGCTTTATTACTCTGCCCTGTTAAATCAATCTACATCTCGGCATAATAAGGCCCTAATCAGGTAGCAGAAAGAATAATAGGTTGTCACGCATGAGGAAAAATAGGCAATCATGAAATGTTTTCTTTAATTAGGCTGTGAGGACTGGAAGGGCATCAAGAGGAGCGCCTGATCATTTATCATCAGTGCAGGGGGAAATTACTTCACTTACTGGGAAAGAGAAAGAGGGAGAGATTTGTCAAATGATAAAGGTGAGGACAGGGCCTGGAGTCCTTCAGTGATGCTTTAACGTTTGCATGATGAAGAATTCAGCTCAGCAACTGGAAGAGTCTCTGGTTAAATATGGCCTGAGTGTTTAATCCCGTTCTGAACAATGTCATTTACAAAGCGATACAAGTGGATCAAGATCACATTTGAAACATTTTATATTTTAAAACAGGATTCTTTTTAAAAACGGGGTCAAACATTTATTATATAAATAAATTTAATAAATGAATAACTACACTGTAAAAAATGTCGCTGTAAAATAACGGTAATGTACTGGCAGCTGTGGTTACCAGCAATGTACTGTTAATTCACAGCCCTTTACCGTTAATTTACAGCTTTCCATTTTTCACAGTATGTTACCGTAAAAATACCATGGAAGGTAACTCGTATAATTTGGGAAACCGATTGCTTCAAACAGATCGAGTTCAAAAACTAGTATTTATACTGATAGTTCTGCGAACTTACATCATTTGAGTCCACTGAAAATTAATATCTCTTAATATAAAACTGCAAACACCTAATGTGTAATAGTGAATTCATTTAAAACATGACTTTAACTAAAATCTTTGCACTTCGTATTTAGCGAACAATAGTGTGCATGCATGTGCTAAAGTACTTAGCAAGGATATCGTCACTGCATCAGCAACTACACAGTTAAAGCTTTTAAAAAAAGCAACCGGCAGCGTAACATCAGTGTTTCTCTGCTCATCTCTGACTGAAGCACAGGCTCTACTCTCCAGCTAAATGATGACACACAAAACTAATGAATTCAACTAACAGATCGCTCCTATATCACCTTGTGCAAAACACATAAAACACTTCAGTCCTTTTTTGCTTATTAACTTTGCATAACTTTTTTCTATGAACTTTCACTAATATTTAGTGAAATTAACTTCTTTCGTTTAATAAATCTGACTGTTACATTTTACAGTATATTACTGTTTTTCCTTGATTTTACGGTAATCTACTGGCAGATGTGGATGCCAGTAAACTGCTGTTTTTGTACAGTTTTATGCCGTTTACAGTTGATTACTGTTAAATTACGCTTCACTCGGTTTTTATTTTATTTAACACTTTTAACCCTTTTAACCCCACTGTAAAATCTCCAGTTTTAAATGAACACTTGTGTGTCCACACTAAGAGTGCTGAAGTAACACTGAAGCAATGATTAATTCAGTGATTAACTAACTGATGATTGAGCATTAGTGATGAACACCTGATGTTAACAAGCAGAATCACTGAAGGACAGAGGAACAACAAGAAGATAAAAAATCGCAACACAACAACTACAGCTGACTTCAGCCCAGAAGACATTAAGTAAAGATCATGTTCCATGAAGAGAATTAGACGAACAGACACACACACACACACACACACACACACTCACACACACACACACACACACACACACACACACACAGATACATACACACACACACACACTCACACACACACACACACACTCTATCTGATGTTGATTCTTGTTTTATTACGATCTCTCTCGTTCTCTTTCTACAGCAGATGACAACATTAATGAGCATCAGCTACTACAGAGTAAAAATTATATTAAAAAAGGACTAATCAGTAGGATAACACAGTAATATGGCACTATTTGGATGTCTAGAGAATGTTCTTATACAGCTAACCATTATTTTGATGCTCTGCTACTTAGTTGTTGTTGTGCCGATAGTATATTAAGATTCAGTTGACTGCAAGAACTTGTCCTTGTTTGGAGTACACCACTAAATCAAACACTAAGAGCATGTAGACATGATATGTGGCTACCAACTCCGTCCTTTTCTGCTTTGTAAACAGTCTTTATCAAATCTATCAGCCATTGTGGTAGCAAGAGTGAGAAGCAATCAGTAAATAAACCAGCAAAGCAGCCATCTCATCTCAGTATCTGTGCACAGCACAACAAAGGTGGCAAGAGAGCGTTGACTGGCAAATCTGTGCCCTGAAATTTATACTGTGTTGAATGAGGTTGCCCTTCAGGTATGTTGTATGTGGTATCACAATTTTAGTCATACAATAGCTCTGTTGCAATCCTAGCAGGTTGCCCTAGCATTGTAAGGAATCAAAGACAAAATACAGTGCATTGTATATGCTTTTAAGCAATCAAAGAATGCATTGCAGCAATGCTGCCTTCAAGTGCAACACGTACCAATGTGTTAGGCATTCATTAATACATTTAAAATAGCCCCAAGTTTGATTTAGTAGGACTATTTTTATAGATACATTCAAGTATTTTAATGAGTGTCTGTATTAGATGCGTGCAGGTCTTAAAGTGACAGCAGCCAATTAGTAAACATGCTGCCGCTTGTCCTTAAAGGGATATTTCACCCAAAAATAAAAATTCTGTCATTATTTACTTACTCTAATGCTGTTCCAAACCTGTATTCATTTCTCTCTTGTGCTGAACACAAAAGAAGATATTTTAAAGAAAGTTAGTACCCAAACAGTTGCTGGCTTCCATAGTAAGAAAAAAACCATACACTATGGAAGTCAATGGGAAACATCAATGGTTTGGTTACCCCCATTCTTCAAAATAAATTTAATTTTCAACCGAAGAAACAAACTCATTCAGGTTTAAAACCATTTTCATTTTGGGGGGAACAGTCCCTTTAATGTTAATAAAACAACAAAAGACAAAGAAAATCACTCACTGCTCTTGATTGAAGAACTTTAATACAGTAGCTTTAATAAGCATCAATGTATAATTTATACAGTGAAGTTTATGCAGTTTAGTCATTTTTTATAGCTCATTCAATTTCTTACTTGAATGCTACTGTTAAATACACCTACTGTAGCTGAAAAAAATAAAGCACTGTTTATTTCATCTGTATATTATGAGCTTAGCAACATGCTAATAAACTCTATTGGAATCAACCGTAAATGCGAGGAGAGTTGTTACCTTTCTAGGGCATTCGAAATATTTCACCCATTATTTGTGTTTACAACATACTTATATGTTTTGTGGTAATTATCATCACATTAGTAGCTTTAACTTCGCAACATGCTAAAAAAAACAACAACAAAAAAACTCTACTGGAATCAGTCAGTTTACCCAATTCCTGATGTGCCAGGATCTAGTTCTTGAGTGCACAGGAGCTACTTTCTCATCATTCAAACCTTCTATAATTTGATGTTTGACAACTTAAATCCAGTTTTAATTGAAAAATGATATTGGTCAGCTGGGATCAGCCAGCCTTATGTAACTCATGAGCTCATGGATGACAAGTCAACGTCATAGACACTAAAACTTGTTTGCTTCAGAGCTTGAAAACCATTTGGAGATATTATGCGGGAAATGGATATTATGTGGCTTTACCCAGAAGTTGTTAGTGTTGACCTAGAAGGATCTTCCCGCAAACCCAAAATGTGCAGTGACCACAGGCTAAGAGAAACACTGTCTTATTCGCAGGGCCATTTGTTTTCCACAACTCAGCTACTCTCCCAAAACCCAGGCTGCCTTATTAAGATGATCTCTATATCTCCGTTCCACTGTGTTTCTCTCACTAATGGTTTCAAATGTCACTGACATGTCATGATGACCTTTTATTTTTCCTTTATGAAAGCCAACCAAGCAAACCTAGTATAATATAACAGTTATGAAACAGCTTGGCTTCAAGATATATTTATGACTAAGTTCAGACACATTTAGCAAACACCTCCATATAAGATGAGATGTAAGTTTAAAGGGACTGGTTTGATCTCTTCAGAAACCCTGATCAGTTCACTGGTAAGCTGCACGCACAGCAAAAACATCCCACAAGAGGTCAACATTACAGTATTTACTTACTCATACCAGCCTTAGAGTGCAAAACATCTTGAACTATGGAAAACAAAACAAAACATTTCACCAGTTTATAATGTCTTAACAAGAAGAAGAGTACTTTTCTCAAATCAGGGGTACCCCACAGGGGTAGAAAATTGTCTTTAGACAAAGGCTCCAAAATGAAATTAATTCTATATCAAAATTATGAAATCTAATTTATATTTAGTACAAATAAAAATAATTACAGTAGTGTACTGATTAGCTTGGTTTTTACAGTAATGCACTGTATTACACAATTACAGTACCATGTAGTTACTGTAAAACTGAAACACGGTAATGGTGCTGTAAATCTTAATTACAGTAACTTACTGGCAACAGTGTTGCCAGTAAGTTACTGTACAAACCCTTTGAAATGTCTAACAGTGTTAAGGAATAGGATTTACAAGTCTGTATCTCTGTTGTGTAATCCAACACAGAGACACTGAGGAATCAGGAGAGACCTTAAATCCAGCATATAGGGGTTCAGTGAATGTGGTGTTGAATGTGTGTAAGTGTGTGAGTGTGTGTGTGTCAGAGATACTGTAGAAGGACAGAGTGCCGGACGAGTAGTCCAGATACACTCCTACTCTGTTAGACAAGGGTGAAGGGGTAGAGACGTCAATGAACTTATTATTGTGCCAGACAGTGAATCCGTCATCAGAGCAGATCATACTCCAAGATTTGTCATTGTATCCAAACCAACAGTCACTTCCTGCTTTCCGGCTGATTCCTTTATATGTTACTGATATTTCTGCATTATTTCTGCTCCATTCAGCTTCCCAGTAACAGCGACCAGTCAGACTCTCTCGACACAGAACATGAGGAACCTGCTCAAATCTCTCTGGATGATCAGGATATGGCTGATGATCTTCCACATACATCAACTTCCGGTTCCCCTCAGACAAAGAGAGACGAATGTTTGCCGTGTTTGGATCCAGTGTGAGAAAACAGGCATCTGAACACAAGAAAAGAGAAACATTTATAACAACAAAACAAGTCACTGCCACTGAAGACCTGTATGTTTGTAGACATACACTTTCGTAGTCCGGTTGTCATCATGAACTCTCCCCCATAATCCACACTATAAACAAAAAACACACATTAATGTAGATATACATCATGCACACACACATGTTCAGTATGTCCATATTAGTGTTTGACACTTGAGTATCTGCAGTGAGCAGTTTGAATCCTCCAGTTTGTGGTTGAGCAGCTGGACTCCTGATTGTCCTGGGTGATTGTAGCTCAGATCCAGCTCTCTCAAGTGTGAGGGGTTTGAACTCAGAGCTGACGACACATAACCACAGCCTTCCTCTGTCACCATACAGCCAGACAACCTACATACACACAAAGAAACAATCAGATCATCTACAAACACACATCAGCATTATGACTGATATGTTCATAATACCTCAGTATCTGCAGCTGACTGTTTGGACTTTTAAATCCATCAGAGAGCAGCTTCACTCCTGAATCCTGCAGGTCATTGTTACTCAGATCCAGCTCTCTCAGGACACAGTTTGAGGATTGAAGAGCTGATGACACCGTTTCACAGGACTGAACAGTCAAATTACAGCATGGTAATCTAAATTAAACAATTAAAACAGACAAATTGCAAGTACATTGAAAACGTCCCGGGTTACGTATGTAACCCTAGTTCCCCGAAGGGAACGGACGCTGCGTGGAAACGCGGTGGGAACGCCTCCAGCGTAGTGCGTCTGAAGCATGAATGAAATCAGTCAATGGCGAGACGGAACGTAGTAGGCGGGTGACGTCACCGACCAGGAAACTATAAAGCACCCCAGAATCACAAGCGTGACAGCTTCTGATGTTACTGAAGCAAGCGATCCAAGGGGATGCCGGGAGCATGGCAGGACACGCAGCTTCCGTCCCTTCGGGGAACTAGGGTTACATACGTAACCCGGGACGTTCCCCTTCAGGGACTACCGCTGCGTGTAATCGCAGTGGGAACGCAATACCCACATCCCCATGCGAACAAGTCCCCGTCATGTGTGATTTAGGAGACACAAGCCGACGAGAGAACCTGAGCCCCGGGAGTGGAGCTAAAATCAAGAGAATCAAATCTGACAAAAGTGTGTGGTGAAGACCAGCCTGCCGCATCACAGACGTCTTGAAGAGAAGCCCCTGAAAGAAGAGCTTTAGAGGCAGCCATGCTCCTAGTAGAATGGGCCCGTACAGCCAATGGCGAAGGCTGACCGGCCGAAACATAAGCAAGTGAGATGGCCTCGACCATCCACTTGCTCATCCTTTGCTTAGAAGCAGGACACCCCTTGTTAGGTGACCCGAAACAGACAAACAGTTGTTCCGATTTCCTCCACAGGGCAGCTCTGTGGACATAAGCATCTAAAGCCCTAACAGGGCACAGCAAATTAAGTTTCTCCTGGTCTGACGTCAAAAAAGGCGGAGGACAGAAAGCCTGCAGTACTATTCAGAGGCCAAGCCCACAGTCTCCATAGCTCTGGGCGGGGGTGAAGGATCGACCCACTCGCCTGAGATAGTAGGTCCCTCCTGATCGGAATCTCCAGGGGAGAGCCGTCGAGGAGGGACACAAGGTCCGAAAACCAGACTCGGGCCGGTCAGAACGGGGCTTCGGAGTAGGCTGACTCCGTCCCGGCGAACCCTTTCCAGAACTACTGGGAGCAGAGCAATCGGGGGAAATGCATACAGACGTGACCTCGGCCACGCCTGTACCATAGCGTCCAACCCCAGCGGGGCTGGATGGCTGAGAGAGAACCACAGAGGACAGTGTGATGTCTCTCGGGAAGTGAATAGGTCTACCTCGGCACGACCGAAATGTTCCCAAAGGAGCTCCACCACCTCGGCCCCTGCCTCGACAGGATGTCTGCCCCCCGATTCAGATACCCCGGGAGATAAATCGCTCTCAAAGACAGAAGTTTCCCCTGGGACCATAGAAGGATCTGACGAGCTAGCTTGAATAATGGGCGCGACCGCAGACCCCCCTGATGGTTTATGTAAGAGACCACCGATGTGTTGTCTGAGCAGACAAGCACATGGTGGCCCCTCAGGTCTGGGAGGAAGTGTTTCAGAGCCCGAAACACAGCCAACATTTCTAGACAGTTTATGTGCCACGAGAGATGATGGTCCTGCCACAGCCCCTGAGCTGGGCGACCACTCATGATCGCCCCTCAGCCCGTGAGGGAGGCATCCGTCGTTAGCGTTACACGACGACAAGGAGCTCCCAGCACGGGACCTTGGGACAAGAACCGAGGATCTTTCCACATAACCAGGGCGCGAAGACACCGTCGCGAACTCATGATCGTGCGGAGCGGATTTCCCCTCGGGGAGAATCCCTTGGTTCTGAGCCACCACTGAAGTGGTCTCATGTGCAATAGGCCAAAACGAATAACGTTGGACGCTGCTGCCATGAGACCTTACAGTCTCTGGAACTGTTTCACAGTGAGTAACTGGCCTAGCTTGATCTGATTTACTGCAGCGAGAATCGAAGGAATACGAGCAGGGGAAAGTTGTGCCTGCATTGTCGTCGAATCCCACACCACACCGAGAAAAGTGGATCTCTGTAGTGGAGAAAGCACACTCTTCTTGGCGTTGAGCCTCAACCCCAATTTCTTGATGTGAGCGAGAACGACATTCGTGCCGAACCGCCTGAGACTGCTATTGAGCTAAAATCAACCAATCGTCGATGTAATTCAGAATGCGGATGCCCTGTAAACGCAGAGGAGCTAGAGCCGCATCCATACATTTTGTGAACGTTCGGGGTGACAGTGCTAGGCCGAACGGAAGAACCCGATACTGGTACGCTTCGTCCCCGAAAGCGAACCTCAGGAACTTCCGATGTTGAGGAAGAATAGACACATGGAAGTAGGCGTCCTTCAGATCTATCGTGACAAACCAGTCCTCGGACCTGATTTGTGACACGATCTGTTTGAGAGTGAGCATCTTGAACTTGAGCTTTCCTACAGTGCGATTTAAAAGACGCAGATCTAAAATCGGACGCAACGGCAGAACGACAGAATGTAGCGCATCACCGAAGAGGCCAGCAGGAGACACAGGGGCATTTAAAAGGAGAGATCTATCTTTCTCTTTCATAGACGTTTGATTCAACCATAAATGCCTCTCCGTGGCCACCAGGGCTGCCATAGACCGGCCGATGGATTTAGCGGTCTCCTTGGTGGCCCGGAGAGTTAAATCAACTGTCTGTCTGAGCTCACCGAATGTGAAAATGCTCTCCCTCCTTTTGTGGTTCTGGATATCCTAGGTATGACCAAAAGCCTTGAATTTAGTGATCTTAAAGAGCGCGATGGATTATAGGGCGATCGAAGATCCGTTAAATAGACTGGAGCTAGGCCGTTTAGGGCTTTATAAGTCAGTAGCAATATCTTGTAATTAATACGGAGCTTTATAGGTAACCAATGCAGTGATGATAAAATCTGTGTTATATGATCATATTTTCTTGATCTCGTAAGAACTCTAGCGGCGGCATTTTTGACTAACTGTAGCTTGTTTATTGAGGAGGCAGGACAAGCAGCTAATAAAGCATTACAGTAATCCAGTCTCGAGGTCATGAATGCATGAACTAACTTTTCTGCATCAGAAACGCGACACTCTGTTTCTGCTGCGCTCTCTGCTTTCTTTTCTTCCTGAAACCTCTCAATGACAGAATGTAGCGCATCACCGAAGAGGCCAGCAGGAGACACAGGGGCATTTAAAAGGAGAGATTTATCTTTCTCTTTCATAGACGTTTGATTCAACCATAAATGCCTCTCCGTGGCCACCAGGGCTGCCATAGACCGGCCGATGGATTTAGCGGTCTCCTTGGTGGCCCGGAGAGTTAAATCAGCTGTCTGTCTGAGCTCATTTATAGTTTGAGCAGAAATTTCTCCCCCCTCACTCACTTCCTTAAGCAGATCGGCCTGATATGCCTGCATGATAGCCATCGTATGCAAGCACGCAGCCGCCTTGCCCGCTGCTGAGTATGCCTTTCCCACCAGCGCGGACGTATTTTTTAATGGTCTGGTGGGAAGGGCCGGTGCTTTAAGCAACGATGCCGATTCGGGAGAGAGATAGCTCGCAAGCGTCTCCTCCGCCCTCGGCATCGTCACATAACCTAATGCTTTGGCTCCCATAATATTATCGTAAGCGTTAGATTGGTTGGTATAAATTCTGCTAGAAACCGGTCTAGCCCAGGTCTTCGACACCTCAGTGTGAAGATCTGGGAAGAAAGGTAAGCACCGGCGAGAAGGCTGAGAACGTGATGGCAGAAATCTCTCATCAAGTTTGCTTTTATGTTTAGACTCCTGCCTATCAACTGGCCAATCAATGCTGAGCTTCTCAACAGCACGAGATAAAACGTTCATAAGCTCATCTTCAGCAGGTTGCTGGAATGACGAGTCTCCAGTCTCATCTGTTGCAAGACTTTCAACATCCAGCTCCTCAGAACTGGATAGCTGAAGGACTTGACATCAGTGCCTCATCCGGGTCCGAAGTAACCGCAGAGCGTGCTTCCAGAGCCGGGATTGAGGCACTGGATCTCACCGGTGAAGGTTGAGATAGGGCGGGGCCCGTCTCAAACCCCGCGGTGAGATCCATTTGCGAACCCCACGACTGACGCCGCCGCTCTGCCTCGACAGAAGCGGGACCCGAGCTGCGGGGAGCGCGCAGCGAACCGCCCTCCTCAAAGAGCGATCGCCGCGAGCGCAGCGTTCTTAATGGAAGGCGCTCGCAATACTCACAATCAGCCCCCTTGAGAGCTGACTGGGCATGCTGCACTCCCAAACAAGCAACGCATAGTTGATGTGAATCCCCACCTGTGATATAACGAGTACAGGGGGGAACATACTGACTATATTGTTGCTCCCTCGTCATTTCAACTTCGCTCATATTGTTTTTTTTATATAGGAATATATAGTGAAAAACTCCTGCCTAGTCACACTAGAAACAGACAAACACAATATTTCTTTGCTAATTCAAACACACACAGACAGCTGCTGAAGTAACAAAAGCTGTTTCGCTTGTGTTTTCAGGGGTGCTTTATAGTTTCCTGGTCGGTGATGCACCCGCCTACTACGTTCCGTCTCGCCATTGACTGATTTCATTCATGCTTCAGACGCTGGAGGCGTTCCCACCGCATTTCCACGCAGCGGTAGTTCCCTGAAGGGGAACATAATAGTAGCTCATCTTACATCAATCTCTTCATTCTTTGAATTAATTACAATTTCCAATTTTCTTTCTAAGGGTGCACAGCGAAATCCCCAGTACTAAATTAACACCACTCTGTGTTTATATGGGAACAGGGTGATAAAACCAATGCTAAAGCAGTGTTAGAGTTATTGATATACTTATGTGATTAATTGAGTGACGATTGTTCGATTATTGAAGACACCTGATAATAATGAGCAGAATCATTGAAGAAAAGTAAACATATGCTGCGTCCCAACTCGCCTCATATTAATGCATAATGATGCATTTAAATTGGTCAAAATGGACTATGTATGGCTGATGAAACAGCAGGAGGAGACAATGAGAATGCACAGAAAGTTCAAGATCGAGGACTCACTGGCCAGAAATATATTCTCCAGGTCAAATATAGAATACTGTCTGGCAGATGAAAAATCAGGAGGAGACTACATGTATGTATAGGTAATTTAAGTTCCAGGACTCTTTAGCCAGAAATATGTTAAATTGGTCAAATATGGACTAATATATGGTTGATGTAACATCAAAAGAAGATTATAAGAACACATGGTAAGTAACTCATTGACGACTCTTTGGCCAGAAATGTGTACTCTAGGTCAAATATAGACTACTGTGTGGTTGATGTAACATCAGAAACAGTCTATGGGCCCTATTTTAACGATCTGAAACACAAGTATCAAACGCGAAACGCAAGTAACTTTGTGGGCGGGTCTTGGGCGCTGTTGCTATTATACCGGCGGGATAAATGACTCTTGTGCCCGACGCAAATCTAAAATGCGTTGGTCTGAAGTAGCTTCATTATTCATAGGTGTGGTTTGGGCGTAACATGAAATAAACCAATCACAGCGTCAACTCACATTCCCTTTAAGAGCAGGCGTGCTTGTTCCATGGCGGATTGCTATTATAACGGCGGATTTGCCAGACGCACGCCAGGAGCGCTTCACAGCCGAGGAGAGCAACGCTCTCGTCACGGCCATAAAACACAGAGAAGTGACATTGGGGATGGAGAAACCCACCCAAATTAGCTTCGGTTAAACAGGCGTATGATAATTTGGGTAAATGTGTAAGCTA
>FLSR01000572.1:136443-167141 GCA_900092035.1 Leuciscus waleckii
CATTATGGCCAAGCATGCGCCCTTAAAATAGCATTTGAATAACATGCGCAACGCGCCACTGACTTTAGACTAGGTTTTTCCTGGTCAGTGGCGGAATTGTTTCTAAACTGCAAAATAGCATCAGGGAACGTTTGCGCCGGAACGCGCCTCCTCTTTTCGCTGAACCGCCCCCGGGAGCGCAAGTTCATTCCCTAATTTACCGACGTGCGTCTGTGGAGGGAAAAGTCTGCTGTGTGCGGGTGCAAAATAGGAATGATAGATGCATCGGTGTACAAAGTCAATTGCGCTGGGTGCAAGATAGGGCCCTTTGAGTATGTATAGTCTTACCTTGAAGACTCTTTGGCCATAAAGATGCTCAAAAGGTCAAATTTGGACTAATGTCTGCTTGATGTAACATCAGAAGGAGATTATGAGGATGTATAAAAAGTTAAAGTTCCAGGATAATTTGCTAAAAACATGTTCAATAGGTCAAATATGGACTATTGCATGACTGATGAATCATCAGAAGGAGTCTATGAGTATGTATAGAAAGCCATATATCGAGGGCTCTTTGGCCAGAAATATGTTCAATTGGTCAAATATGTACTATTGTGTGGCTGAGAATCATCAGAAGGAGTCTTTGAGAATGTATAGACAATTCAAGATTGAGGACTCTTTGTCCAGAAGTTCCAGGATCATTTGGTAAAAAGTTAAAGACCAAAGGGATCTTTATAAAAGTCCACATTGTTATTGCAGATGAAATATCACACAGATAAGATTAAATAAATAGATTTTTTTATCAGGATAAACTTTGATTAGTCACTCAAACCTTTATCTAAACCTCTCACCGGCGGTCGTGCATATCCGCCATGTTTTGTCGTTTTTAAACACTATTTACTTGTGCTTGTAGTTCCTTGTAGTGGCTTGTAGTTCCTCCTCCAAAGCGCAATGGGTTGTGGGAAATATAAGCCTTTAGAGTGTGCACAGATCCACACTTCAAAAATCTGCCGGAAAAAGTAGACCATCCGGGGACTTTTGACATACTCTTTTCAACATACTATGCTTTGGGACACACTTTTTCATAGTCAAAGAAAATTGGCTTGTGTTGCCTGCTAACCTTATAAAGAACTTGAGCATTTGGAGAAGGAATTTTTGCTTGAACTAAGTTGTACCCGATCTTCTGTTTGCAAATCTCAACATATCGTGGGCCTGCTACTCTGCTTGAAAGAACTGAAATTCGCTATTCTCATTGGACGCGCGTCTTTAAACATCAGACGTCATTTCATTGATAAAGTTTGTAGCGATCTCAGCTGAATGAATGAACAAGCCCCCACGTTGTGAATATGAAGTTCTTGACGTTTCTGTTTGAGATTTGGGAGTGCAATGAGAACATATTTGAATTGTAAAACCAGATTAATTGAACATGGAGGAAGAGAGTCATGATAATGCTGATCAAAGCGAGAGACTGGTAAAACTGAAAGCGTCTCGACGTGCAAAAATGGGCGTTTTGACGAGAAAGAAAAACGAAATCATGGCATTAATGAATGATGCACAAAACGTGGAAACAGTCCAGTTAAAAATGGGAACTGAGTTTCATAAAGCTTATAATGACTTGCACGAAGTAAATGAGTCAATTAAAATGCTGTTGTCACCAAACAATGCTGAAATTGATCAAAATGAATGGTTTTTGCCAAAAATGACTGTCATAAATGAATTTAAAAATTATGCTGAAAAATGGTTGTCGCAAACAAAAATGACTGATGATGAGGCTGAGGGGGCAGAAAATGAAATTGCAAACACTGTTGACGCTCCTGTTATGGTTGATGCTCCTGTTACTGCTGATATTGCTGCGGGTCTGGATGATATTGGTCCCAAAGACAGTATTTCCCAAGTGAAATCAAAGCATTCATGGTCATCACGGTCATCTAAACATTACTCACGGTCATCAAGGTCTTCTACCTCATCCAAGTCGTCTATTGCTTCTCTTAAAGTGCAACTTGAAAGTGAACAAGTGGAACTGGTTGTTAAAGCAGAAGCTCTTCAACAGAAGCAAGCTCTTGAGAGAAGGGAAGCTGCACTCAAAGCTGAAAAGGAGGAGTTTGAGTTAAAAACTAAGATGGCTGTAAATACAGCAAAGTTGAACCTTGTGAAAGGATACGAAATACCACACGTTGTCCCTGAAAGAATGAATCAAAATGAGAACATAGAAACTGGATTGTCTCATCAGGCAACTGGAACAGTCAACTCTGACCATGATACTTTTGACGAGGACGCAGAACAATTAACACCTGGGTTCACACAACTGCCATTAATTTTGGAAAGGAACGTAACATACAATTTTCAACCAGCTACATCCACTCAAAGGAAACCTGCTATACCAGCAAAGGATTTATCTGTTCGTTCAAAAATCCCCCCTTTTCAGACTCATTATGCACCTTTGGATCCCAATTACGTTGTACCTGCCAGCCTACCTCTTGTTAAGAACAATGAACAAGGAAAAAGTAGTTGATACATCTGTGGTGGCAGACATGGAAATCAGTGGACTGGACAATGATGACTTCTTTGACTTGCCAGAGATATATTCACACCCTAACATTCCTGTAAAGGCTGAAAACATTCCCAATCAGGAAGATATTGCTCAATGGGAATATCTCCATGATGTGAACATTCCACAGATAAATGCAGAAATTGGTCTACTCATCGGAAACAATGTTCCTAAAGCATTGGAACCATGGCGGATAATTAATAGCCAGGGAAATGGTCCCTATGCAATAAAAACAACTCTGGGATGGACAGTTAATGGACCACTCATGAAAAGCACATGGAAGGATGTTACTGCAAACAGAATTTCTGTAGTGAAAATTGAGGAATTGCTGCAGCAACAAATGAAAGTAGATTTCCCAGACGTCAGCAGGTGGAGCATTTGGAGATGTCTCAAGAGGATAAAATGTTCATGCAGTTGGTCTCTAACTCTGTGAAACTGCATGAAGGACATTACAGCATTGGACTGCCCTTGAAGGATGCAGATGTGGCATTTCCCAATAACCGCTGCCTTGTTGAGCAAAGAGCTATAAGTCTAAAGAGGAAGATGTTGAGAAACAACAAATTCTATGAGGACTATAAAACATTCATGGCTGAAACTCTGAGAAAAGGCTTTGCAGTCCAAATACCATCAGAGGAGGAGCAAAAGAGGACAAATGAAGGACGAAAGTGGTATATTCCTCACCACGGGGTGTACCACCCTAAAAAACTCAAACTAAGGGTAGTATTTGATTGTGGAGCTACCTACCAAGGTGTGTCTCTTAACTCGCGACTTCTACAAGGCCCGGATCTCACCAACAATCTCATTGGGGTCCTCACTAGATTTCGCCAAAATCCTGTTGCTTTCATTACCGATGTTGAAGCCATGTTTCATCAGGTGCATGTATCCGAGGAAGACTCGGATCTCTTGAGATTCTTGTGGTGGCCTGATGGGGACTTGGACAAGGCTCTTGAAGAATACAAAATGGTCGTGCACATTTTTGGGGCTACTTCTTCTCCAAGCTGTGCGACTTTTGCATTGCAGCAATGTGCCAAAGACAATATTGGCAAATTTGACCCAGATGTTACACACACTGTGCTCAGGAATTTTTACGTGGACGACTGCTTAAAGTCTGTGAATAACGAGCAAGAGGCAATACAGTTTGCAGGACAGCTCACCCAACTGTGTGCCTCAGGTGGTTTTACGCTGAACAAATGGGTTAGTACTAGCCGAACATTGCTTGCATCCCTTCCAGAGCAAAGCTTAACTCAGGGGCTGAAAGACTTAGACTTGGACAAGGATGTATTGCCTATTGAAAGAGCTCTTGGAGTTCAATGGTTGTGCAGTCTGACTCGTTTGTCTTCAAAATCCAACTCAAAGATGTTCCATTGACAAGAAGGGGTTTGTGTCTATGATAAGCTCTATATATGATCCTCTAGGTATATTGGCACCTGTCATCCTCGTTGCAAAACAGGTATTGCCTGGGATGGGACGACCAAATACCTGAACATCTGGAAAAAAGATGGCTGACATGGGTATCCAACCTGTCTCTATTAGAGAATGTCCAAGTCAGAAGATGCTTTACACCTGAGCAGTTTGGAGGCCCCATATCTGGACAGCTTCATCATTTCGCCGACGCGAGTGAGAGTGGTTTTGGCACTGTATCTTACCTACGGTTTGTAAATCATGAGCATGAGATTTGTTGTGCCTTTATCATGGGCAAGGCCAGAGTGGTGCCATTGAAACCCATTACCATCCCAAGGCTTGAGCTCACAGCCGCTGCAATGGCAATACGAATGGACAAAGTGCTGCAAGAAGAGCTTGAACTCCCTTTGGAGCCTTCTGTTTTCTGGACAGACAGTACCTCTGTACTCAAATACATACGAAATGAGACATCTAGATTTCGTACTTTCGTTGCCAACAGAGTTGCCAGCATCCGTGCAGCATCGGAAGTAACGCAGTGGAGGTATGTCAAAGGCACTATAAACCCTGCTGATAGTGCATCAAGAGGCTTGTCTGCAACACAATTCTTACAATCTAAGTGGATACAAGGCCCTGCATTCTTGCAGCAACCGGAGGCAGAGTGGCCACAGTTCCCAGAGATCACATTGACACAACACGATCCAGAAGTGAAAGTGTTCACTATCAGTATTTCCACCTTGGATGAATCTGCAAAAACAATCACAAAATTCATCACTCACTACTCAGACTGGTATCGTCTACGCAAAGCTGTTGCTTGGATGTTGATGATAAAGGAAGAACTGAAAAGGATTTGCAAAAAGAAAAAGGAAAGTAAAGAGACACTTGAAGTGAAAGGATGCAGTAAAGGTTTACTGTGTGTGGAAACATTGCAGGATGCTGAAAAAGCTATAGTGCAATTCTGTCAATCTATGGAGTACAAACATGAACTGGAATGTCTGAAAAAAGGAATGCCTGTAAAAAGGAACAGTCACATACAAAAGCTTACCCCTACTCTTCAAGATGGTGTAATAAGAGTCGGTGGAAGGTTGGTAAGGTCCGCAATGCCATCTGAAGCCAAGCATCCAGCCATTCTGCCAAGACACCATCATGTGACGACACTCATTATTAGGCATGCTCATGAAACTGTCGGACACAGTGGTCGAAACCTTACACTTTCACGTTTAAGACAGAAGTATTGGATACCAAAGGCCAACTCTGCAGTTAGGAATGTGATCAGCAAATGCGTCCACTGCAGAAGAGAAAGCTGTGTCAGAGTTACAGTCACAGCAGTACATGCGCACCTCATTGAGAGCGGTGTCGTCTCCTTTGATTCCCTGTGGCTCTTCTATCCGGGTCCCGATGCCACAGATTCCTGTTCCTTTACATTTTTGACTCCATTTTCCCCAATCGCCCCAGTCTGTGCCGTCACCTCGAAGGATAGAACCTCCACTGCAGTTGAATCTGAAATAAATGTGACAGTATTATGTTAAAGTGCCAATATGCTTTTTCGGATATGACCTCTCATGCAATGTGTAATAGAGCTGTTTGTGTATGTAAAAGTCTCAAAGTGCAGATAAATGGAGTTGTCTCCCAAAAGAAAGAAGCGATTCTGAACTGCCTGAAACGAGTCGTCAGTAATTCAAGTCTCACTTCCTGCTGAACATACGTAGGTTTGTTACGAATTTGCATAATACCAGTCTCTGGTCTTGATTGGCTGAACAGCGTCTCTTTGCCCCGCCCTCAAACACTGTAGTTTATCTGAGACTGGAAGAGTTTGGTTCGTGTTGTTCATGTGGAGAAGACGCTGTTTTCTGCTGACAAAGCAAATCCACTTTGAGATTGATACGGTAAAACCCACGCCATCGTTACTGTTCGTATCACTGTGATCAAGAGCTGAGAGTCAGTATGATAATGAGGGTTTAGTTTCTGACCAATCACAGCAGACTGGGCCGTCTGACCAATCAGAGCAGAGCGCTCTCAGAGAGGCGGGGTTTAGAGAGACTGAATCTACAAACGAAGCGTTTCAGACACTGTGAGAAAAGAGCTGATCCTGCAGTGGAGATAATGAGGAAATTAAAGTGTGTTTTGACCAACCTATTTTCAATGGAAAGAAGCTAAAGCCTACTCAAAAAGTCCCTAAATGTTGCGCCAACTGTCTGCAGTTTACATCTGTTTCCTTTCCTAATCCGTGCTCACATATTGTAATTTTAATATAATATAGCTGAATGTCCAATAAAGCTATTCTCATTTACATATTTTCTGTCAGACAGCGGAACGAGTGTGATATAGTGACTGACTACATGTAAACCAGCAATCCAAAAAGTTGCTAGATTTATCGCTAAAAATAAGTCGCTATAGACCTTATGCGCCAGAGAAACGAGGGCGCCGCCATCTTTAGAATATTGTCTTTGAACTTCCGGTTTTGCGATCGCTCTGTACAGGTCCTTCTAAAAAAATTAGCATATTGTGATAAAGTTCATTATTTTCCATAATGTAATGATAAAAATTAAACTTTCATATATTTTAGATTCATTGCACACCAACTGAAATATTTCAGGTCTTTTATTGTTTTAATACTGATGATTTTGGCATACAGCTCATGAAAACACCAAATTCCTGTCTCAATAAATTAGCATATCATGAAAAGGTTCTCTAAACAAGCTATTAACCTAATCATCTGAATTCACTAATTAACTCTAAACACCGGCAAAAGATTCCTGAGGCTTTTAAAAACCCCCAGCCTGGTTCATTACTCAAAACCGCAATCATGGGTAAGACTGCTGACCAGAAGGCCATCATTGACACCCTCAAGCAAGAGGGTAAGACACAGAAAGAAATTTCTGAACGAATAGGCTGTTCCCAGAGTGCTGTATCAAGGCACCTCAGTAGGAAGTCTGTGGGAAGGAAAAAGTGTGGCAAAAAACGATGCACAACGAGAAGAGCTCACCGGACCATGAGGAGGATTGTGGAGAAGGACCGATTCCAGACCTTGGGGGACCTGCGGAAGCAGTGGACTGAGTCTGGAGTACAAACATCCAGAGCCACCGTACACAGGCGTGTGCAGAAAATGGGCTACAGGTGCCGCATTCCCCAGGTCAAGCCACTTTTGAACCAGAAACAGCGGCAGAAGCACCTGACCTGGGCTACAGAGAAGCAGCACTGGACTGTTGCTCAGTGGTTGCTCAAATTTTGCATGTCATTCGGAAATCAAGGTGCCAGAGTCTGGAGGAAGACTGGGGAGAAGGAAATGCCAAAATGCCTGAAGTCCAGTGTCAAGTACCCACAGTCAGTGATGGTCTGGGGTGCCATGTCAGCTGCTGGTGTTGGTCCACTGTGTTTTATCAAGGGCAGGGTCAATTCAGCTAGCTATCAGGAGATTTTGGAGCACTTCATGCTTTCATCTGCTGAAAAGCTTTATGGAGATGAAGATTTCATTCTTCAGCATGACCTGGCATCTGCTCACAGTGCCAAAACCACTGGTAAATGGTTTACTGACCATGGTATTACTGTGGTCAATTGGCCTGCCAACTCTTCTGACCTGAACCCCATAGAGAATCTGAGGGATATTGTGAAGAGAAAGTTGCGAGACGCAAGACCCAACACTCTGGATGAGCTTAAGGCCGCTATCGAAGCATCCTGGGCCTCCATAACACCTCAGCAGTGCCAGAGGCTGATTGCCTCCATGCCACGCCGCATTGAAGCAGTCATTTCTGCACAAAGGATTCCCGACCAAGTATTGAGTGCATAACTGAACATAATTATTTGAAGGTTGACTTTTTTTGTATTAAAAACACTTTTCTTTTATTGGTCGGATGAAATATGCTGATTTTTGGTTTTTCTTTACTTTTTTTTGCCAAAATCATCAATATTAAAACAATAAAAGGCTTGAACTACTTCAGTTGTGTGTAATGAATCTAAAATATATGAAGTCTAATGTTTATCAGTACATTACAGAAAATAATGAACTTTATCACAATATGCTAATTTTTTGAGAAGGCCTGTATATTTCTATGGCTGTCCAGGAGTAATAAGCTTTTGAAGTAGATTTACTTAATGTAAAGTTAATGGAAGTTATCATGAGGATTGTAATGTTTAAAGCAGATGTCTTAACAAATGTCAGTCGACCGGGAAGATTTTAAACGAGCTGTTCATTCATAAATACTCAAGATCTCTGTGAAAATACAGACATGGATGTCAAAAGACAACGAGTGCAGTGCTGAAAAGGGGCGGAGCTACATAAGGTCTATAGGGGTATGAAAAGTCGCTCATTCCTGTGACAAACTCACTAAATTGGCAACACAAATTTTTGACTTTGGATGCACTTAAACCGAGACTCTAGAACACAATTTTTAACCTTTAAAATAGCATTATAGGGGCACTTTAAACATGAAGTTTGACTTTTTTTGGAAGTTTTTTTTCTTTTCTTTTTTCAGCACAGAATAAATATATGAACTAGCGGAAGTATTGATTTACTGTTTATAGAACTTGTGTAAAAGAGATATAACACTTAATAGTCGTATTGTTGCTCTGAATATCATTCATATGCTTGATGAGGGAAAACTGAGACCCTGAATGGCAAATTCAGAATGATTGTTCTGTTCAGAATGATGACTCACCTGATGTTGTTTGCGGCCGTTTCATCTTTAGTTTCTGCAACCTGGACTCTCAGCTGGAAAGCTGTCAAGAATCCCGAAGGACACCATTTGATATCAGTCCACTGAAGAAAAACTCAACTCCCCAGCTGAAGAAAAAACACAATTTATGGCTTTTTTGAAGGTTTATTGAAGACAATGAAGATTAAATCCACAGTTCATTTATCTAGCTTATGAAAAAACTGCTCTGTAATGTAAGAATTCTTTATAAACACAAAGTAATCATGTTACTAGTTTTACTTCATTGCATAGAGTCCGAGCTCATTACCTTCCTACGTCAGACTGAACGGAGATTCCTTATTTACGTCTGATAAGTCTTTGGTCCGACTGACACAGTAAAGACGAATCCCGTTGAGTGCTGTGTTATCCAAAAAACAGGTTCTTCCACCTAAAAAACAAGAAAAAACAGCAACAACATTAAGACAATCCTCTATTTGATAAAGTTCATGGCAGGTGGAGATTAACTAACACACAAACACACACATACACACACAACCTCCAGGCCAACCACACACACACACACACACACATACACACACAACCTCCAGGCCAATCACAGTATTTGTTTATAAAACATAAATTATAGGGAATCCAAAAGCCTCTCAATATATTTAAATAAGGAGCTATTTGCGGTTACACGTGTTTTTATTTTTGAACACCTCCAGATGATACTATTCTCACTTCAAAAATGGATTTCAAAGGCCTTCACTCTATTTTAATCTGAAATATTGCATTTATTGAAAAAATAATGGGAAAGAAAATACATTAACTTTAGTGGAAAAAATAGCTCATAAAATGTTTATAAATATTGCATAGTATCATAAAATCCCCTAAAAAAAAATTTAAATAATAATCAAAAAAATATTACTGACCAAAAATAAATTACATTGATTTTCCTGCAGGAAAAAAATTACATTTTAAAGCTTCGTCACGTTTGACAGAGAAGGAGCCAAGTTTGACCCCAAAATGAAGAGGCTCAGAGGGTTAAAGTCTACATAAAACCTCTGACATATGAAGGAAAAACGTTGACAGGACTTGCTTTTACACTTCAGGAATTGATTGAATCATGATAAATCTTAATATTTTCTAACCCAGATACTTTTTCTTTTTTAAAGCTCAAACTCACTTCATGTCATTTTGCTTCTTCTCCAGTAAACGTATCTTGATTTAAGAATGTTTAGATATTTGTACCGGAAAACAAGACAAAAATACTGAGTTAGAAAATCAAAACACTTTCATGAGTCAATGGTCAACTTACCATCAGACTAAACCCCGTGGCGTATGTTCCAGTTGGACAAAATTCCTTTGACCCCACAACCCCCACTTCAATCCATTGGACACAGTCAGCAACGATACGAAAGTTCTTTCGATGCTCTCCTCAGAATGTTTTCCAGCGGACTGAACGCTTACATGCAGCCCAATAATGGCTAGCAGTGAAAACACCATGGAAGTGAAGGGATGCATTGTATTGCCAAATAATGATTAAATTAATTCTGTTTGGTTTCCAAACCAAAAACGTACCCCGGTTACCCTAAGCCTTCTTAGGTTGGTCAACATGCCTGTTTCTTTTTTGAGCCAATCAGAACATTACATTTATATGTATTTAAATTCAGCCAATCAGCAGCCAGGAACACTGAGTCCACGTCAATGCCTGTAAATAAACAAACACAAATACAAACATCTGTTTGTTTAACTGAGTGTTCTTGGAAAGTTGTTACTCAGTAAAATGCCTATCAAATGCTGGTTGATTTTGTCATTTTATTTCCTGTTGTAAATATCAAGGATTGCACAGCAGCAGGAAAACATCTGCTAAAACTGATCATTCTGTCATCATTTACTCACTCTCATGTCGTTCCAAACCTGTATGACTTTCTTTATTTGAAGAAGAATTTAAGTGTCATTTAAATGTATTTTCACACAACTTGACTTCTGAAGTCTTATGACAATTTGCATGAAGAAATGAAAAGACATAAAAATCATTGTTTATCCATATTGTTCCAGTCGGTGAAACTAAATGATTGTGCAAGTCACGTAAACACACTTTAGACAAACACTGATCAGGTCGAATTGCCAGTAAAAGCATGTGCCCTTTTAAAATGTTTATTTACACTTTTTCTCTTTCATGAGGTTTTAGATACTGGGAAACAGAAATCACACATTTAAGCAAATATGATCCATGAAGCGTCTGGGTGTGTTTAGGAAAATAACAATCTTTGATTTCTGATTCATAAATTCTTCTTGATTCTGGCACGTTTGTGATAGTCTCTGCAGGAGTGAGTTTACAATCTTCTCAAAATATTAAATTAAGGTTTGAATTTGTTTTGCTCAAATCATTTTCTGAATATGCATTGTGCCATTTTAGCTGTAAACACATTTATATATTGGGATACAATTATATCTTTAGAAAGGCAAAAAGTTGCCTTGCCTTGAATACAATATAAGTCACCTTAGACCATCTGCCACATGCACTAATGTAATGAACGCTCTGATGAAAAGTGTTGTGAAAAAGAATGTGAAACTACAAGGTTCTGTTTAGAAAGTCTTTATTGCTGATATTTGGCAACCATTTGACTGACAGCAGAAGTTCAGGAAGTTCAGTCTTCAGAAGAATCACTAATATTCGCCTACTAATATACTCACTAACCTACAAGAAAGAATTAAATAATTTCAACTCCAATAATAGGCGGGATGTAAATGTCATGATCCTCCGGTTAGGCTTTATTTTGTGATAACGACCAGGGGCCTCATTTATAAACGTTGCGTACGCACAAAAGAAGGCGTACGCCGCTCTCTACGCAATAATTGGTATTTATAAAAAGCAAACTTGACGGGGAAATGTGCGGTCCTTCACGCAAACTCTGACCCAGGCGTACGCACAAAAACGGGTGAAATGAGAAATGGCGACACCGTCGGCAGATTTTGGCATTAGTAATGCCCACACTGTGCCCTCCAAACAACATTTTACTCCTCTTTTCCACCTCGCCAACGATAATTTCTACTTCACATTGAGTGAAGTTACGTTTCTTGGTTTTCCTCTCTGTGTTTGCCATGATTTCGCAATCGATGAATATTAACTTGTGGGCGTTTCACGGACTATTTATGGGCAACTATGGGCGTGACATGAAGCCGCAAAAGCTGCGCTACATTTAGAATTGATTGTGATTTATTAAGGGAAAACTGCGTAGGATGTGCGTGCGCACGGTTTTATAAATCTGAATATTTCTGTGCGTACGCACGTCCTATGTTTCATCCGTACGTCACTTCTGATGCAAATCCTACGCAAAGTTTTATAAATTAGGCCCCAGCCGACTTTACAGATTTACATTAGAAAGCTGTTGTATGACATGGTTCATGTTAGTTTATCATAGTATGATGATCAATAATTACAATACATTTGATCTTCTTGCTGTTCTTATTGTCATCCTCGAACACCTGAAAGAAAAATCTGATTTAGTTGATCTGCAGTCACTATTAGTAAGATCTGAGTTTTTGATTGCGATCACATCACCTTAATCACAGCAGAACATGCGCACGTCATTGAGAGTGGTGTCGTCTCCTCTTCCCTGTGACCCTTCTACCCGGGTCTTGATGCCGCAGATTCCTTTTCCCATACAGTTTGGGCTCCAGTTGCCCCAGTCTGTGCCGTCACCTTCCAGCACATCACCGCCACTGCAGGTGAACCTGGAAAAAATTCAGATGTGACAATATTATGATAAATATGTTATTGTGCTGTTGGATTGAATGACATCACATGATCACCTGCAGCAATCACAATCACGCACAGCGAGTGTGATATTAACTAAACTATTGATAGGGGAAACCGTACTCTGTTACTAGCGTAACCTCGGTTCTCTCTAGAGAGGGAACAAGTATTGCGTAAGTTGCTTACACGACGGGAAAAACTCCTTTTCTCGAGAAATTGAAGCTATAAAATGATCCTTAATTTTGTATTTATTGTCAACGCGTTGCAGCAGCTAGCAGACCTAAAGCGGGTAACTAGCATGCTCATTGGTTGCTCCGTGGCAACTGCAGAAGCCTACCACTGAGCCCTGTGTGATGTCACGCCAATGGTTGGTTTAACGTGACGTCACGCTGCTGCATCGCGAGAGCGCGAAATTCAGATGGAGGGCAGGAAGTGAAATAGCTGAGGATCTGCCGTCTGAAAAAAAGGCCAATGTTTTGTGTAGTTTACGGCTGCTCCAATCGTTCTAAACGAGAAAAGGGAAAGGGCTTTTATAGAGTAACCAACATTGTCAATCATAAAGGTGAGAAATGTAAAAAGCTCACAGAACAACGCCGTAAAAAGTGGATTTTTAACGTAAGTTACGTCTGCGGTCGGGAGGAGCAGAGTCTGTTAATGCCCGTGTCTGCAGCGACCACTTCGTCGGAGGTATGTTAGCTAGCCAACGTGTTTTTTGTGTCTGTGTTTATATAGCATTAGGTTGTCCTTAAATGCTCATTTACTTAGTAATGATTATTAAGTTACCGGTACTCTAATATGGACTTCATTGGGGCTTTTTAGGCTGCCCTAGCGCTTTGGGTGACGTTGAGTCGGTAGATTGGGCTCCGACGGTCAACCTAGGTTACCAAAAAACTAAGCCCAAATCAGAGGCGTCTCTTAAACGAGAGCAGAGAATGAAGCTCAAGGAAGACCAACAAAGACGGTCGGAATGTGCAGAGGCTATGTTGGATCTCCAACAGACAGATGAGAGCCCGGAGCTGACGCCGACAGCCGAAAGCTCCGAACCGAAGCAGCCAGCTGACAACAACCCACAATCAGAGGGGATCAGTGGGAATGGGACATTAAATGATCAAGGTAAATTATTGTACTAAGATGTGTAGCCAGCATTATTATTCATTGTTGTTAATAATTATTAATTGTTACAAATGTTGACCAGAAAACTTGTGTGTTTGTAAAAAAGTTGTAAAAAAGATTACTTAACAATTCACATAATTCATTAACTAAAATCACCCTGTATAATTGGACCAGAAATCTTTTATGTTTGTAAAAAGGTGTAAAAAAAGATTACTTCACAACAATTCACATAATTCATATTCATGAATGAACTAATTATACTCCCCACTAATATGTGCAGGCTATGTAGATGTCGGATGCCAGACTGAGTTAACAATGGATGACATTGAGAAGATGGATGATGTTCTGAGACAAAACACAACAGAGCTGGGAGATCTTCGAGCCAAAGCATTGGACACACAGTTCAACAAGGAGGCCTTTGAAAAAAACGAAGACAAGACAAAGTTCTACACGGGGCTCCCCAATATCCTAGTTTTAATTCAGATTTTTGACCTGTGCAAACCCTACATCAGCTGTGGTCCTATGTCTGTGCTGTCTAAATTTGAACAGTTCATTTTAGTTTTGATGAAGCTGAGACTAAATCTCCCGCTGAAAGATTTAGCTTTCAGGTTCAAGATCTCTCTGCCAACTGCTTCTAGAGTTTGGCATAAAGTAATTGACATACTTCATGAAAGGTTGGAATTTCAAATTGAGTGGCCAGAGCGACATGTTCTTCAAGCTACAATGCCAATGGGATTCAGACAGGCATTTGGATGTAAAGTTGCTGTGATAGTTGACTGTTTCCAAGTTTTTATTGAGAAGCCCTCTAATTTACTAGCCCAAGCACAAACGTGGTCAAACTACAAGCATCACCATACTGTAAAATTTTTGATTGGTCTTGCACCCCAAGGCTATGTCACTTACATATCTTGTGCCTGGGGAGGGAGAGTCAGCGATAAACAGATCACAATAGAGAGTGGCCTCCTAAAAAATCTGTTACCTGGAGATATTGTCCTAGCAGACCCTGGGTTCAATATTGGTGATAGTGTGGGATTTTACTGTGCTTCATTACAGATACCTGCATTTACCAAGGGGAGAAAACAGCTGTCAGCATATGAGGTGGCAGACACAAGAAAAATAGCGAATTTGCGCATTCATGTTGAGAGAGTTATCGGTTTAGTCAGAAGAAAATATCAGATTCTGCAAAGCAGGGATATGCCCATAGAGCACATGGCAACAAACAAGGTGAGGCACTAGCATTGATTGACAAGATTGGGGTTATTTGCTGTGTCTTGTCTAATCTTTCGGAGTCTATTGTCCATTGGAGTAAGGAGGAGGGAGGGATGGGGATAATAATCAGTTAGTCCAGTACCTGAGCCCTCACGCATGTAGTGTCCAATATTTGATTCCTGTTTCTTGGCTCTGATGATAAGTAAGAGGACAGGGAGTAGTAGTACCTGAGCCCCGACACGTATCAGTCTGTTAATGTTTTCAACAAGTGTAATACTTTTATCCACTAGTCCAATTGTACTGGCTATATGTATTATATGTAATGAAATGGATTCTAATCTGTTATTGTATGCCATGTTCTTGTTATAACAACTGTTGAAAATTCTAATCTTGTAAATAAACCACCATGTATAATTCTGTCTTCTCAATCGCATTTAATCTTTTCATTTAAATTATACAACAACCAGAACTCACAAAGACCACACTCATAACAATAGTCAAAATGTAATCTTGTCTCATACAACAGTATTGATATAACAGCAATATCACACAGCCCACTTTCAAGAGTGCCTGGATCCTTTCATTACATTACACATGTGAGTTTGTAACTTGCTGTCCCAGTATTTCTGGAAGTATACCATTTCTAAAAAAGCACTCAACTTTAGGGATAACATTATCCCAAAGTTCAAGATCGGGCAAAATCCTTTCAACAAAAATGTCATTGTGGTTCCACACAACAAAATCACAGTACTCAGCGTCTACAATGTGAAGCTGTCCCTGAACTTGGTAGTAGTAGTCATGAGTCCGGTCCAGCATGACATTATCCCCATCATTGATGAGGCAGAAGCCCTTTTGCCCAGCACACAAGCGCAGATTGGCTTCATCTTGGTGAGAGTGTGGACACTAAAATCACAGAGAGAAGGACACGTGAACAATAGATTAATAAATATATTTTCTGCCTTTTTGCTCAGTTTAGGACTTGAGACATGACTCAGACTCGAGATTTAGGGACTTTACTACAACAGAGACTGAATATTACCTTAAAGGACAAGTTCGGTATTTTACACTTAAAGCCCTGTTTACAGATCGTATCTGATGAAATAGAACAGTAAGATTTAAAATTTGGACACATGCTCCTGTCCTGAGAATTTTAGGTTTATTTCGCTTTCCCCCCCACCCCCACAATGGTTGTCTAGGTGCACTGGAACATTCCTTCCTAAAACACATTAAACTTTCGTTTACAAAGACGTGAAACTCACCGAGTGGTCAGGGGTGTTCACTGGTATGCTCACTCAAAAATCGCTGAAAAAGATGCATTCCAACAGGTTTTATCGTAGTTTTTGTCCAACTCCATTGACTCCATAGGACGTGCTGTGAGACCGCAGCACCTTTACGGTATTTCTCCGCCGCTTCTTCTTCTGCTTCTTCTGTGTATTCAATGAAATGCCCGTATTTTGCTTGCAATTGGCAAAGGTGCATTATCGCCACCAACTGGGCTGGAGTGTCTATTATTCAAGCTCTCAACGTAAGAATCACGGGTGTGACGCGTTTGGCAAAATAGGTCCACAAAAGCGAAATAAACCTAAAATTCTCGGGACAGGAGCATGTGTCCAAATTTTAATCTTAACCGTTCTCTTTCATCAGAAACGATCTGTAAACAGGGCTTTAAGTGTAAAATACCGAACTTGTCCTTTAATTTCGCAGATGCCAGTTCCGTGACAGTCACAAGCGACAATCCCATCAGGGGAGGACCCCATGTTTGGCCACTTGGGGTTCAGCCAGAGACCACTGTCCATACAGGAGAAGCCTGCATGCTCCCGACCCATCAGCGTCTCATACACTCCTCTGGCTTGTGCTTCATGTTTGCATCCATAACTGTACACAGTACACATGCAAAACATGAAAAGGAAATGATTACTTAGTATTGTATGTGTAGAGCCAGTTCAGTGATTTAAATGCCATTACCCTAACCCCTATACTTAGTTCTACTCCTGCATAACCCTAGTCTTATAACTCTATAACTAATGTTGACCCTTCAGGGCTGTCATACCATGCTCAAATCCACTGCACGTTTTTCTCTTATCAGCTCGCGCACCAAAGCAATGTGTTACTATACATTTCATTTATATTCCACCAGTAAGATACATTTACTTAATAGACAAGCTTCTTTTTTATCCAAATTATACCCTCTGTTGTCAGTGTTTCTTTTTCTGGACATAAACACTGTTCACACGTGGCCTTACCTCTGCCTTACCCTAATTCAAACCCTAAATACCTTGTAGCGGCTGTGGTGAACCTATATGCTTCTGGGTAGCATATGGCCTTGATCAAGCTCTTAGATGGTTGCTGGGGGTTGGTCTTAATAGCTTGTTTCAGCTTGGAAGCAGTTATGCGTCCAGCTCTTTGCCTAAACCAAATCCTGCTTGAACTCTGACTTCGAGTTGCCCTCTCTACAGCCTGGACCTCGGACATGATGAGCTCTTCTAGCTGGAATACCTGGCATAGCTCTCCAAGCTCTTTGGGGGGTAGCTGCAGAGTCTTTGGTGTTCTATATTCAAGAACAGTTTTAGGAAGCATACTAGATTTGGGGATGAATTCTTTGTAGTAAGGCTCCCTAGCCATCAGTGCTGCACTCCTTGGACAGTTTTTGCTTAAAGTCTCAAAAAAACTAGCATATGTTTCTGACCCTCTCTTCACTCTTGGGCATGAAAGTGATTTCCTAACCTGGTTTTCAGTTGTCCTGCCATCAATGGAACGGTCAAGCTTTTTTTTTTTGGCTTTAGCAGAGGAGAAGTCGATCAGAGCTACTGGAGCAGCAGGAATCTGAAAATAAGTTAACACAAAGAAGATCATTAAGTCCACATTTCTGTGGTCCATAACCATAACATATCTATATGCAGTATAATGTGTTTATGTGGGTCTTTGCTGTCTTAGCTTCTCTTTGTCCAACAGGGAAATTGTGACTGACCACATTGTCACAAGCTACACATATTAAGGCAGAATATAGAATATAAATAATTTAATAATCCCCAACATTAGGTATGATGGAATATAATGAAAATCCCCAAAAGAAGATGAAGTGTAGATGAAGACAAGCAATCTGCCTTATGAATTAACCAGAGCATAGACATAACCAAAGGGGCACAGATAAACATTAATTTAACATCATAATTTAGCCTACAGTTACACAGTGTCCAAAAAATAACATTCTCTGTCCCACGTTTGGTTTGCAGTGAGCGTGTCACCTTACCTTTTTTACATGTGATGGCATCAGCCACTTGCACTGCTCTGTTGTGCAGGAAGCTGTATCTCGCATCTTTACCCCAACTTCAATGGAAAAAAGAACTGCCCCTACATGAGAACACGATTCTGATAGTCTGTGAATAGAATACAATATGATTTTTTTTTTTTTTTTTTACCTCAAATCAAATCTCCCCCAGGGGAAAATGACCTCAAATGCAATCTACGCCAGGGGAAAAGTGCAATCTATATCAGCACATTTTGATAATGTGTAATATAGCCTAGAGCGTTCAAATCAGAGGCTAAAATCAGGCTAGGAAAAATGCATGTTATTTCCAAATTATGACAATATTTGATGTAAAAACCATACTAACGTTATAAGGGCACCCCAGGCAACATTATAAAATAATAAAACAACCAAGTTCATGACCACTTTAAAGCTCTCTCCAGTATGCTAGCAGTGTGTGTGTGTGTGTGCGTGTGTGTGTGTGTGAGAGAGAGAGATCTCGTGGTAACGTTAAACATCCTAGCCTACATAAATTACTTACCCTGCCATGCAATTGCAATGAGCTGCAATGACTTCTCCATCCTCCTTCGCAATAATCCAGGTCTTCAGAGGTGTTTCGCCTGATCTCTGAGAGTGGTTTACCTTGAAACATAAACGATTGTCAGTCTAACGTCGTCGTTAAAGGACAAGTTCGGTATTTTACACTTAAAGCCCTGTTTACAGATCGTTTCTGATGAAATAGAACGGTTAAGATTAAAATTTGGACACATGCTCCTGTCCCGAGAATTTTAGGTTTCTTTCGCTTTCCCCCCCACCTTTTGCCAAACGCGTCACACCCGTGATTCTTACGTTGAGAGCTTGAATAATAGACACTCCAGCCCAGTTGGTGGCGATAATGCACCTTTGCCAATTGCAAGCAAAATACGGGCATTTCATTGAATACACAGAAGAAGCAGAAGAAGAAGCGGCGGAGAAATACCGTAAAGGTGCTGCGGTCTCACAGCAAGTCAATGGAGTTGGACAAAAACTACGATAAAACCTGTTGGAAAGCATCTTTTGCAGCGATTTTTGTGTGAGCATATCAGTGAACACCCCTGACCACTCGGTGAGTTTCACGTCTTTGTAAACGAAAGTTTAATGCGTTTTAGGAAGGATTATTCCAGTGCACCTATGCAACCATTGTGGAGGTGGGGGGGGGTGCTACCACAGAAACCGAAAATTCTCGGGACAGCAGCATTTGTCCAAATTTCAATCTTAACCATTGTATTTCATCAGAAACGATCTGAAAACAGGGCTTTAAGTGTAAAATACCGAACTTGTCCTTTAATCAATGAAATGCCCGTATTTTGCTTGCAATTGGCAAAGGTGCATTATCGCCACCAACTGGGCTGGAGTGTCTATTATTCAAGCTCTCAACGTAAGAATCACGGGTGTGACGCGTTTGGCAAAATAGGTCCACAAAAGCGAAATAAACCTAAAATTCTCGGGACAGGAGCATGTGTCCAAATTTTAATCTTAACCGTTCTATTTCATCAGAAACGATCTGTAAACAGGGCTTTAAGTGTAAAATACCGAACTTGTCCTTTAAGATGTGTTGCATGTTTGTTGACATTATAGCCGTTACTGCTAGCATATTAACACATAAAACAATTTAAGAACAAACACTCACCCCGGCGAAGACCAAACGATGATCATCCTGGAGCCGTTTGGTACCGAGGTTGTGGACCCACCCGCTGACAAAAAAGTTGTACGCTTCCAGACTTTTATATGCCTTCATTTGCTGTCTGGTGTAGTAAGATGTCTGAAGGACCAGATAGTTGGTGATGTCAACAGCCTCCACTGTCGGTAAATCTTCAAGTTCGACCGAAAACTCACTCATCTTCATGAGGAACGGGTCACGTCCAACATATCTCTTTACTAACTCCTTGTATCTATTTCTTGAAACTGGTTCTAAACTCGTACAATACGGACTCTCCGCAACGGTTTCCTCCATAGACATATTCTCCATATTTACTTCCTGCCCTCCATCTGAAATCGCCCCGCCTTCGCGCGTCATCATAATCACGTGACTGAAACCCAGCAATTGGAGCGATTCGCGCCCCCACGCGTCATAGCCCGCCAGAATGGGCGTGGCTTTAGCATATAAAAGACGGGCTCGGGAGCTGCTTACCTGGTTTTCATCGACTGAAGCAAGACCAGCTCGAGACGCGAGCACGGAAGGTTACGCAATACTCGTTTCCTCTCTAGAGAGCTAGTAACCGAGTACGTTCTCTTACGAGAGGTTCTCTCGTATTGCGTAAGTTGCTTACGCTACGGGAACCCCTTGTAACGCCGTGTGCGCCAAGCATCCACCACATATAGTCCCAGGGGCACACACGGGGAACACAGATTAGTGGGAATAAGACGACCAACTGAGTGGGCCAGTACATGTATATAAGTACACAGTATCATGTGGCAGAGAATACAGAGCGGCACAGCCGGTCCATACTGAAAAGGGAAAATCTACCCTTATACGGCAGCTCAACCAGGGGAGCTAGGATAAATGTGAGAGTAGCCTGCGTGCGAACGAACCTGAGCAGAACATACTCGTAACTTAGACTGACAAAAGTCTAGCCTGCAGGGCAGGAACTTCTAGGTTATAAAACCTAACAAATGTAGAGGGGGAGGCCCAGCCTGCCAACATACAAATGTTGTGAATAGAAATCCTGCTGGACCAAGCCCACGAGGAGGCCATGCCTCTAGTGGAATGAGCCCTGACACCCAAGGGGCACTGCAGGTCCTTAGACGCATATTCTGCCGCGATAGCGTCCACAATCCACCTGGAAAGACGAGGCCCTTGGCGCGCCCACCAAACGAAACGAAGAGCTGCTCCGAGCGCCTGAAGGCGGCGGAGCGCGTGACGTAAACCCTTAACGCCCTAACAGGGCAAAAGAGGTTAACATAGACTTCGCTACCGGATCCCGGCAGGGCCGATAATGTAATAACCTGCGCTCTGAAGGGAGTGCCAAGCACTTTGGGGACATAATCATGTCTCAGCTTGAGGATGACTTTAGAGTCATTAGGTCCAAACTCGAGACACGCGGCGTTAATAGATAACGCGTGTAAGTCACCCACACGCTTGACTGATGACAGGGCTGTCAGAAAAACGGTTTTGAGCGAAAGGTATTTCAGATCCACGGTCTGTAAAGGTTCAAAGGGATGTGCTTTCATGGCCTCCAGGACCATAGAAAGATCCCAAATAGGAACTGACGGGGGTCACGGGGGATTCATCCTCCTAGCTCCTCTAAGGAAGTGGATGACGAACTCGTTCCTTCCTATCGACTGGCCGCAACATATACTTTGAGCGTGAAGGGGTCCTGCCCTTATCCAGTAGCTCTTCAAGGAAACAAAGCACCCCGGAGACCCCACAGGTTTGTGGGTCTAGGTTTTTGTCGCACACCAGCTAGTAAACACAGACCATTTAGACGCGTAGAGCCTTCTCGTAGAAGGAGCTCTAGACTGCATTATCCTGTTCACAACCCATTCTGGCAGGACAACGGGTATCCGTTGATTAACCATGCATGCAGAGACCAGCGCTCTGGATGAGGATGCCAAATCGAGCCACCGGCTTGAGAGAGGAGATCCTTTCTTACCGGAATCGGCCATGGGGCTAAGTCCGTCAACCGCCTCAGCTCCGGGAACCAAGTTTGGTTCTCCCATCGCGGGGCTATGAGGAGCACCGAGTGGCCAGTCTCCCTGATTCTCCTGATTACCTGTGGTAACAGCGAGATCGGGGGAAAAGCGTACAGTGGGCAACTGGGCCATGCTTGGGCCAGCGCATCCTCGTTCTTCGAAAAGAACATCAGGCATTGAGCGTTGTCTTCTGACGCAAATAGGTCGACTTTCGCTTTGCCGAAGAGGCGCCACAGCAGCTGGACTGTTTGAGAATGCAGGGACCATTCTCCCGGAGGAACATTGTTTCTGGACAGTCTGTCTGGACCGTCGTTCAGGCGACCACGCACATGCGTGGCTCTCAGCAAGAGCAGGGAGTGCTGAGCCCAAACGAGGAGGTGTTCCGCCAGAGCATTGAGATTTCTGGATCTGATGCCGCCTTGGCGGTTCACGTAGGCCACCACTGACATGTTGTCCGTGCGAACCAGTACATGGTGGCCCCGCAGGCAAGGGAGGAAGTGCCTCAGCGCCTTCTCGACCGCTATCATCTCCAGACAGTTTATGTGAATGCCCTCGAAGAGGGCACCCCAACCTAGGTTGGACGCGTCTGCCGAGATAACCTTCCGGTACGAGATAGCTCCCATGGTCACTCCCGACTGGTACCATTCGGCCGCTATCCAGGGCTCCAGAGCTGAAACACAGCTCTGAGTCACTCTGAACGCAGACCGCCGGAAGCCCAAGCTCAGTGTGGTACTCGTGCATTCAGCCAGCATTGTAGCGGGCGCATACATAGCAAGCCCAGCTAAGTACTGCTGAAGCTGAGGCCATGCAGCCGAAAATTCTCTGAAAAGTTTTCAGGGAAACAAGGCTGCCCGTCCGGAATGAAGTGGCCAGGAGTCGAACACGGCGCGCGCGCTGTGTCGACAGGCGAGCCGTCATAGACACGGAGTCTAGTTCTATCCCCAGAAAAGAGGCTGTCTGACTGGGCAGTAATGAGCTCTTGGTCCAATTGACCGTGAGACCCAATTCTTCCAGATGGCTGAGAAGCAACGTTCTGTGAGATAATAATTCTATCTCCCGACTGTGCTAGAATCAGCCAATCGTCCAAATAGTTCAATATTCACATGCCCTGACTTCTGAGGGGAGCGAGAGCTGCGTCCATGCACTTCGTAAATGTACGGGGTGCTAGGGACAGGCCAAATGGGAGGACGGTGTATTGATATACCTGACCGTCGAAGGCGAATCTCAAGAATGGCCTGTGACGGGATATTATCTGAATCTGAAAGTATGCGTCTTTCAGGTCGAGAGAGATAAACCAGTCCCTCGGGCGAATTTGTGTGAGGATTTGTCTGATCGTGAGCATTTTGAACGGTCGCTTCATGAGAGCTTTGTTCAAATGTCTCAGATCTAAGATAGATAGGAAATACCGGCTGTAGAAGCCTGACTCGCCGAAGCCGAAGACAGGGCGAGGGCTGCGTGGTCTCGGCCCAGGCAGAGAGCGCAGATCACATGGCGGTCTCCGTCGCTGAGCGGGGCTCTGCAAGAGCCACAGGAAGTGCGAGGCATTTTGACAAAAACACCTCGTGCTCTTTCAGAGAGAATGTGTGTGACGCAGCGGCGAACACGCACCAATCTTCCATTTGAAAGAGTTAACTCTAACCCAAACCATAGTAACATTTATCTTCATGCTCTTTAGCATTACACAGACACTTAAATCTTAAACAGGTGCAGTTCCCTGGAGAAACCTGGAATTAAAGGTGCTCTAAGTGATCACGTGTTTTTTAGGCCAAACATTTTTTGCCACATCCAGCAAACATCTCCTCACTATCCGCTAGCTGCCTGTCCCCTGAACACACTGTAAAAAAAATGCTCGTAAATTCAGTTCGGTTTTTCGAAATGGTTCATGACTGTCTCAGGAAGCACGGAAGGGAGGGGGAGGGGACGGGATGGGGAGGGGACGGGATGAGGAGGAGGGAGGGTCGAGCTAGCCTCCATTTTGTTTGACAATACTTTGAACGTCAACAAGAAGTGACTTCACCCAACATCGCTTAGAGCACCTTTAAATGACAAACAGCAACTCCACAGTTTTGAACCTCTGAAGCGCTCATCCACCCCCATATTAGCAAAATAGAGAAAATGCCAAACTTACCTTCAGACTAAACCCTGCGGCGTACATTCCACTTGGACACATGCTCCTAAACCCCCACGATCCCCAACTCATTCCGTTCGACACCGTCAGCTCAGATCTGTAATATCGGTCGATGCTCCGCTCAGAACGACCTTCTGCGGGACGACTGCTCACATGCCCAATAATGGCCAGCAGTGAAAACATCATGGAAAAGAAGTCCATGAGGGGGGTGGTGGCGCAATGGATAAGACACATGCCTTTGGTGTGAGAGACCCGGGTTCGAATCCACTGTGAGACACCAATGTGTCCCTGAGCAAGAAACTTAACCCCTGACATATATAGCAATTGTAAGTCGCTTTGGATAAAAGCGTCAGCTAAATGAATAAATGTAAATGTAAATGTAAGAAGTGATGCATTGCTACAGCACTGGCCTGATTGAAAAATACTGATTGTTAGATACATTTTCAGGTAGACTATCTGCAGCCTCAGCTATCAGTGATCAGGTGGAAACAGGCGCCTCAACCCTTGTGATGTGAGAATGATCAAGCAAACACAGAGACTGTGTAGTACCATAACATTCTCAAGTTTATTAAGGAAAAAGGCTCATATTTATACACAAGATTAAGCAAATTCATCCAGCTCCTTCTTTGGTTGGTCAGTAGAACATGCCTGTTTCTTTTTTGAGCCAATCAGAACATTACATTTATATGCATTTAAATTCAGCCAATAGCAGCCAGGAACACAGAGTCCACATCAATGCCTGTAAATAAACACACAAAAATAGAAGCATCTGTTTGTTTAACTGAGTGTCCTTGGAAGTGTTTTACTCAGTAAAATGCCTATCAAATGCTGGTTGATTTTGTCATTTTATTTCCGCTTGTAAATATCAAGTCTTGCAAAGCAGCAGGAAAATATCTGCTAAAAATGATAATTCTGTCATCATTTACTCACTCTCATGTCGTTCCAAACCTGTATGACTTTCTTTATTTCAAGAAAAATGTAAGTGTCATAACTGTATTTTCACACAACTTGACTTCTGAAGTCTTATGACAATTTGCATGAAGAAATGAAAAGACATAAAAATCATTGTTTATCCATATTGTTCCAGTCGGTGAAACTAAATGATTGTGCAAGTCACGTAAACACACTTTAGACAAACACTGATCAGGTCGAATTGCCAGTAAAAGCATGTGCCCTTTTAAAAAGTTTATTTACACTTTTTCTCTTTCATGAGGTTTGAGATACTGGGAAGCAGAAATCACACATTTAAGCAAATATGATCCATGAAGCATCTGTGTGTGTAGGAAAATAACAGTCTGATTCTTAACTGCTTCTTGATTCTGGCACCGTTTGTGATAGTCGCTGCAGGAGTGTGTTTACAATCTTCTCAAATATTAAAATAAGGTTTGAATTTGTTTTGCATCAAATCATTTTCTGAATATGCATTGTGCCATTTTAGCTATAAACACATTGGTAACACTTTATAATACCGTTCAGTTGTAAGTAATGTATAAGTGGTTAGTTAATGATAATAATAATAATAATAAACTTATAAACTTATAAAATAATAATAAACTTTATTATTCCATTAGACTCCATTAGGTCACCTGATGGAGTTTTAGGACACCATTAGGTCACTTGATGGAGTTTTTCGGTTCCTTGCCACTGTTGCCTTTGGCTTGCTCAGTTGGGGATATTTTGGGGATATTTAATTGAATTTTATCAATCAATAAATTCCACTAGAAACAACCTTGTTGTATTATTTTAATTTAATACTGTGAAGCTGCTTTGATACAAACTGTATTGTGAAAAGCGCTATACAAATATACTTGACTTGACTTATTACAGACTCACAGGTCCAAATAAAAAACAAGACAGTACACACAAGACAATAAAAATAAAGAAAACTTCAGAGGAGACAACTATACCAATGCTTCCATAACTTGGACTTATACCGTGTAGTGCTAAACTTGATGCTAGTCAATGCCATAATTATGTAATTTTCTGAGTTATTCAGCCGACATATAAATTTGTACATAACATTTCTCAATGTGGCTTGCAGTGTATTAACACCTGCAGCCACAAACATCTCACTGGCACTACACCAGCGTGGTCTTCTCAGCAGAATTCTCAGTGCATCATTGTAAGTTACCTGAAGTTTATGCAAGCTAGCTTTGCTGAAACTAGACCACAAGTGTGCATTGTGGAGAGGAGTGCAGTATGCTCTGAACAAAGCAACTTTCACTCTGTGCACCCACCAAACTTGCGAGCCAAACTATTCGCCTGAGCATATAAAGAACGCCATTGCCTGTAAACGTCAAGGTCATCCTTCAACTGGTCCGTAATGAGATGCCCAAGATACTTGTATCTGCTCAAAACTCTCAAGGTATTACCTGCCAATTTAAAAGGAGGAAACATTAGACATTTATCTTCCTTTGTTCTGCAAATCATCACCGCACTCTTGTCTGTATTAAATTTCATGTCATAAACAGTTCCATAATCAGAGCAAACATTAAGAACCTTTTGAAGACCAGCACTGCTAGGACTGAAGACCACAAGGTCATCTGCATACATAATATGATTTACTAAAGTGTTACCTATCATACACCCAGTGTTACATGAATTCAAGCAGACAGAGAGCTCATCAACATACATGTTAAAAAGAATAGGGGAGAGGATTCCACCTTGTCTGACCCCGTTCCTCACCCCAAAAGGGGCAGAAACACAATGGCCCCATTTTATAAACATAGACTGGTTGGCATACCAGTAGACAGAATTCTCACAATACATTTAGATACACCTCTCTTACTCATTTTGTCAAATAACTTGTAGTGATTGACACGGTCAAAAGCTTTTGAGGCTCAATAAAACTCATTAAAACTGAGGAATTCTTATCTCTATACGTATTAACAATTTCCTTTAAGGAATATATGGCCATATCTGTGCCATGTTTAGATTTAAAACCAAATTGGTTGTCAGTAGAGGGGATAATGTCCACAATTCTGCTCAACAGGATGCTTTCAAAAACTTTAGACAATACACTGGCAAGGGCTATTGGTCTGTAGTTATCAGAGCAACCAACCTTACCAGACTTATCCTTGATCACCGGCACAAGCAAGACAGATATCATTGTATCCGGCAGGAAACCATGAATTAAAAAAGAATTAAAACAGATACCAAGAAGGGCGGCTAACCTCATGCTGGCATATTTAATGTGCTCAGCAGTGATGTGATCCGACCCGCATGCTTTATTATCTGCTAACTTATTTATAGTGCGTGATACCTCATGTGAAAAAATTGCCTTAAAATCAACACACTTAACATTGTCAGATATCACTTTTAACACAATTACACAAGGTCCTGTAGTGCTGTCTCCACATCTCAGCAATATTTTCAACACCTAAGATACCATCTACAGTGCACGGGGGTGGTATACTACATTTGTTAAGACCCTTTACCTCCTTCCAAAATTCAGTAGTGTTGTTATCCATTACCTTCTCGGCCATAGATTCTGCCCTCATAGCTTGCTCATTTTTACAGATAAATCTGACAGCATATTTATACGCTGCATTAGCATTTTTCTTTTGTTCAAACAGCAGCCCTTGCCTTGGTCTACCAGCCAACACCCATGAATTAAACGCTAACTTAGCTTCCTCATGATATCCGGCCACATACTTATTCCAGCCAGGCCTCATTTTACCCCTTTTGTTTTTCCGTTTAAAATAGGGTCTACTGCTTTCATAAAGGGCTCTCACAACATGATCACATAGAGAGGAGATTTCCTCCCTGTGCTTCCAGTCATTACAGGTAGGATCACTACACCTGATTGCATCACTAGGAAGACTGATTTTACTCAATAGTCTATCTGTATTAGCATAGTAGCCAGCAATATCCTCCCTTGAAAGGGTAGACCAATCCAAAAATTCAGTATTACAATCATAACTATCACAAGAGAACATTGGAATATTCTCAACATTTATCAATATAAGTACAGGCATGTGATCAGAGGTGGCTGCCCCATACAAAATGTCCATACCCACTATAGATGAGTGTGCATCAGATGTGCTGATACAGTGATCCAACCACGAGGCAGTATGCCAAGCCTCACTTATATAAGTATAAGTATTTGAGGGTAGAAACTCTTGACTTGATAGCATTAAACTGTTATCCTGACAAAACTGGATCATGTGATTAGCAAACAGTGAATTTCTGTCTGCAATGTCAGCATTCATATCCCCAATTACATAAATACAAGAAGTATTGCTGCACTGAATAAAAGAATAAATAAAAGCAAGCCTATTAAGATATTCAGCTTCATTCTGAATACATTCATATGGTGTATAAACATTAAGTATGATGAACTCCCTGCCACTGTAACTGAGCTGAACACCAATACACCAGTCCACATCAAGCCTAAGCACATTAACAAGTAAGTCAAGTCTCTTGTTCCACAGGATGGCCACACCCCCAGGTATTCTACCCCTAATTATTCTCGAACTAAGATCAGTTGTTGATTCCCCTGCACCATGAAAATTGACATCAAGAATGTTTAATTTTGCCAAGTCTTGCTTTGCCAGAAAAGTCTCTTGTAAGCACAAAATGTCACAATTTTCCAAGAGATTGTCAACAACCAAACGGCGAGCCCTGTCACCTGCGCCCTGGCCCAGACGCAGGCCTCGACATGCTCCACTTTCCCGAGTAGACACGAGACATCCATGTTGGAAAAAGTTACCGGAGGTAGCTCTTCCAAATAGTGGGAAACAAATCTGGGTATATTCTCACCACACTCATTCAACACTTTGATGCAGCTTTTTATGTTGTTAATGTCCTTCTGCGATCCTTTATGGCCAACATTGCGCTGCGTGGTAGTGCAGAGATCAAACAAAACTTTCTTGGAAGACTCTATCCACTCTGAGTCAAATGTGTTTGTAGCCAGCAAAACAATCTCATCTTGATTCATTGTCTTCATTTTAACAGCAAGAAAGTTAAGCAACTCATCTCAACAATGATCTTGCCATCCATAGTTCTATATATATCAGGTTTTAAACGCGGGCGACTAAAAATTCGAGCCGCCGCACCCGCACCCACAGAATCGCCATCTTTGTTTATGATGGCGGATAGATTGGATAGTTTTGTAATGATGAACTAATCATTTACAAAACATTCATAAATGATTATTAAGTGCTATGCTAACATTTTATGTATGTTTTGTACATTTCGTTACAAGTGATTAGTAAATGATTAACTAATAATTTATGAAACATGGCTATGCGTTCATAAATGATTAATAAGTAATATGTTCATTATTTTATGTATGTTTTGTAGATTCAGTTATAAGTAATTTACAATTGATTAGTTAATGATTTTTAATACGGTAGTAAATGATCATGCATTTACAAAACATGACTATGCGTTTCATAAATGTTTAATAAATGATGTTAAATTTTTTTGTATGTTTTGCTCACATCAGGTGCACAGTGGTTAAACACTCCATGTGTTTCAGAGAAGACAGCTGTCTATACCCTCACCAGTCAGCACTGACACTGCAGTACACACTACACTACACTACTACACACTACACACACTACACTACACTCTACACTACACTACACTACACACTACACAAGACAGCTGTGTATACCCTCGCCAGTCAGCACTTACACTGCAGTACACACTACATTACACTACACTACACACTACACTACACTACACTACACTACACACTACAGAAGACAGCTGTCTATACCCTCACCAGTCAGCACTTACAATGCAGTACACACTACACTACACACTACACTACACTACACTACACTACACACTACAGAAGACAGCTGTCTATACCCTCGCGGGCGGCTAAAAATTCGAGCCGCCGGACCCACACCCACAGAATCCGCCATTTGTAAACATTATAGTGCCATAAGACATGGAGATGTACAGTAAGTTTCTTCTTCTTCTTCTTCACATTCTTTCTGTGAGTTCTTTTATTTTGACATTGAACAAGTTCATTTATCAGGCCGGGGAGGCGATGGGAAAATATGTAAAATAAATTAATCTGGCAGAAGAGTTACTTCTATTGGCTGCAGTAAAGTAGCCTAACTGCTTTTAGTTTAAATTATTCCTTATTATACTTGCATCAGAATACACTTGAAAACCGATTTGTTTCTTTACTTTCTTTTATATTTCCTGACAGAATGCAATACACAAGATTCTGTTAATCAGCCAACAGGAGTTCAAACAGCTTCTGAACATGACGTGGTTACACTTCACTGCACTTACAGTACCAGTGACCAATACCCTTATCTTTATTGGTACCAACATAAAACCAGTGGATTCCCAGTTTACATGCTCAATAAACTCTCAACTGGATCAAGCAGCAGTGAAAATGAATTCTAAATAATTAATAACAAACTATTTACTTTTCTTTAAATGCATCAATGTGACATTACTAAACATTTGCAATGTCTATAAAGTGCTGCTCACTGCTAATGCAAAAATGTATGACAATGTTTGATATAATGTATAATGATTTTTTTTATGACACGAATACTGTCAGGATTATGTTTTGTTCATTGTGTTGTTCTGTTTCCCTGCCATGTGTTCTCTGACCTATAGTTTCCCAGTGTGTATCAGCTTGTTTCCTTAATTACTGATTTGGTTCACAAGTTGTTCTATTAGTTACTCATTAGTTCTCCCTGTTATTTAACCCCTTAACCCCTGAAGGCATTTTTAAAGTAGTTTTGTCTGAGTGACACACACAAAACTAAAGACTCATAACTCCAAAACTATAACAAGGAGAGTCAAAAGGTAGGTATCGTTTGATGGAACTCTTTTCAAATTTTTTGAAAATATAAATTACATTACATTTGGACATTCTCCTGCCGAGAAACTGCTGATAAATACAAAACATATATATATATTTTTATTATGATTTTGCATATCTCTCTTGTTTGACATGCAATAACTCGGGAAGGAAATACGGTGGGGAAAAATTCTTTTTTGGCGAAGTACCCCTAAATGTGAGATGCATCTGAATC
>FLSR01000573.1:12525-30862 GCA_900092035.1 Leuciscus waleckii
TACTGTAAACACTGTACTACTGTAAACACTGTACTACTGCAAACACTATTACTGTAAACACTGTACTACGGCAAACACTGTACTACTGTAAACACTGTATTACTGTAAACACTGTATTACTGTAAACACAACCTGTTTTCATTGTCATTCAGGAATGTAAAAACATTTGCATTTACATACACTACAGCCAAAGTTTGGAATAATTAAGATTTTTCACATGATCCTTCAGAAATCATTCAAATATGATGATTTGATGCTCAATTATTATTATGAATTATTTTTGGTGCTGAATTATTAATATTGATTCTTATTTGAAGTTGAAAACAGTTATAAAGGAGTTGTTGCTTTATTTATTTTTTTACTGTATTTTTGATTAAATAAATTCATCCTTAGTGAACATTAAATCGTAATTATTCCAAACTTATGGCCGTTAGTGTACATTTACATTGCGTTAATGCATTTGACACACATTCTACTGTACAGTTCATGCATTTCCTGCACTTTTAAAAAAGGTTTAAGTTTAACTTAAAGTATTTTTTATGGAATATTGCAATGTTTATTGTAAATGATTTATAGGTGCACATCATCATTATAGTTTTATTAATCTTGAATCAGAATAAGTTCCTCTTGCTGCATTTCTTCTCATCTCTGATGAAGAGGGCGGGGCTATAACCTGTCACTCACATGGGATCAGCCAATAGCAAACCACAACCATCCAACCAGCCAATCAACTCCACACAGACACAATCAAGCCCCGCCCACATTTGTTATTATTCCTGAAGCATTTCACTCGAATATATACGGCATAATAGAGAAGAAAAGACCAGCGCGACTTCCGTTTCATGCTGACTTGTTCTCCTGAATTGTAATGTAAACGTGATGTTGTCAGGAGAGACTCACGTGTAGACGAGGATGATGCAGGTGATGAAGAACGCAGCGCCGATGGTGAAGAAGTAAACCAGAGGCATGTTATAGGACAGTCCACACGACGTCCCGTTGATAGACTTAGAGCAACTGTGTTCGGCTGTAGTGTTTGATGACTGTAGTATCCGTAATACATAAGAGAGTCTGAGAAATAACCCTGACACACACACACACACACAGATCATGAAGCATCGCACTTACAGCAATAAAGGCACTTTTAGGCAAATTACTTCATATATTTCAAATCTCTTAACTTACACAAATATTTATTGTACTAGATCTCTATCACACATTCTGGAACAATCTGCAAAATGTACTTAAACTATAGATATTGCCCCCTCTGAGTACTCTTGAATGTCTTTTGCAAAATGCTTTAAAGGAGCCTTGTAAGTGCTTTTATTGATTTGACTTTTTGAGTTATATGAGTATTGTTTTGTGTGGTTATCTGTGTGTGAAACTCTCTGTGCTGCCGTCCTGACCCCGGTCACTCTGGAAGACGAGATAGTGATATCTCAGAGGGATCTGTTGTTGATTTTAATCATTTTGAATAAAGAATACTCAGATGAGACCAAACTAAAATACAATAGGGTTGTTTTTGATTTCATGCAAACTTTTTATGATCTGATTTATAAATCAATCTGAATTGTGGTCAATTCGAATTACTATTTTAATTATTTATTTATTTGAAGTTATTATAAGCTATATTTCAGCCATTTTGCCTTTATTTTGATGTCAGAGCATTTGTGGAAACTGTGAACCATTGAACAGTTTGGGGTCAGCACCAGAAACAAACCCGTGACCAGGAACAGGAAGACGTTGAAGAACAGGAGCGTTCGGAGGAAGAGAAAATACGACAGAACGCCCGTCCCGAAGTGACCGCCGACACACTTCAGAGCCGTTTGCCACAACTGGAGCGAGGACAGGAAGGACAGCCAGCCGTACCAGCCGTGTCTCACCGCCTGACAGACAACACACAGCTTATTAGAGCGCCACCTAGAGGCCCGTTCACATATCATTCATTTACACAATGCACAAAATATTAGACGCTGAACATTGATTGGCGGCCATGTTTTTTGAAGTATCCGAGTCAAGTTAGAGAATATGTTAGAATGCCCAACAAAGAAGATGCATACCAATTTTCAGCTTCATGGATCAAACAGTTGCCAAGTTATAGGCCTGGTTTCACAGACAGGGTTCAGATTAGGCCTTCGTTCAATTAGGACATTTAAGTCTCTTGGTAACACTTTATTTTACAGTGTCCTTGTTACATATGTTACATGTACTTACCATAGTAATAACAGTAAATTATGCATAATTACATGCAACTAACGCTCAATCAAATCCTAACCCTACCCTAACCCTATAGTAAGCACATGTAGTTCATTAATATTACTCAGTACTTAAATATAATGTTGTTGTTTTTTGTAGCGCCCCCTATTGGCGGAATATTACGAAATTTGGTGTGTGTCATCAGAATGTCCTGTTGTCTTTGTGTGTCAAGTTTCGTTAAGCTTGGACATTGTGTTCAGCAGATATAGGCCAATTCTTAAAACTGGGTGTTGCCTCACCAATTAATTCATATTAATTAATATGTAATTAAACATTTATGATTATGACATCATATCAGATTCTTGGATCCTTAAGAAACTTGACACAATCACTAAATTTATGCTGATGTTATTATTTTTCATATTTAGTTGTAATATTCATCTTTAGTTTCTCCTTCTTAAAGATATGATTAATTAGAGTTACTTCCTTCATTGATTCGTTTGGTTTAATTTATACTATTTTTTAAAATGTTTTATACATTATATATTGAAATGAACTTATTTTGCACAATATCTCGCTGTAATGCAAATGTTCAGGTGTGTGTGTGTGTGTGTGTGTCGTGCCAATAAAGCAACACTGAAACTGAGTGTATATTATTAGCTTCAGTACTAAAGTGCATCTGGTTCCTCATGTCTGAAACAGAGAAGTAAGAATAAAGCCTTCAAAACAAACATGCTCACACTTTGACACACTTTCACTACACGCTTATGCTGCACGCACACGCACACGCACACGCACACGCACACGCACACGCACACGCACACGCACACGCACACGCACACGCACACGCACACGCACACGCACACGCACACGCACACGCACACGCACACGCACACGCACACGCACACGCACACGCACACGCACACGCACACGCACACGCACACGCACACGCACACGCACACGCACACGCACACGCACACGCACACGCACACGCACACGCACACGCACACGCACACGCACACGCACACGCACACGCACACGCACACGCACACGCACACGCACACGCACACGCACACGCACACGCACACGCACACGCACACGCACACGCACACGCACACGCACACGCACACGCACACGCACACGCACACGCACACGCACACGCACACGCACACGCACACGCACACGCACACGCACACGCACACGCACACGCACACGCACACGCACACGCACACGCACACGCACACGCACACGCACACGCACACGCACACGCACACGCACACGCACACGCACACGCACACGCACACGCACACGCACACGCACACGCACACGCACACGCACACGCACACGCACACGCACACGCACACGCACACGCACACGCACACGCACACGCACACGCACACGCACACGCACACGCACACGCACACGCACACGCACACGCACACGCACACGCACACGCACACGCACACGCACACGCACACGCACACGCACACGCACACGCACACGCACACGCACACGCACACGCACACGCACACGCACACGCACACGCACACGCACACGCACACGCACACGCACACGCACACGCACACGCACACGCACACGCACACGCACACGCACACGCACACGCACACGCACACGCACACGCACACAAAGCTTCGGAAGTCCGTGACATACAAGAAAGGAATCAATTTGGGATTAATACAGTTCTGTCTAATCTCATCTAAATTATGTTGTGCCAATGAGACCACGACTCGTAATGTGTAGCCTGGTCGACGGAAATGGTAAAGCATTTTCTTTATAATGGTTTTCTATGGAAAAACGCTGGAAAATGTTGCATTCATGTTATGGTTCATCTGTTGCCTGTATATAGTCTGCATTATCAATAAGCTGTAGGCTATATAGAATTTAATCTTTAAATATCACTGTTTTTTGTTGTCAGGTGTTTTTTCCTCGACAATGAGCTCCATATTCCCAATATATCATACTATATGAGCCATACTATATGAGCCATACTATTTATCATACTATTTTTCTGCCTATTATCTCATATGTCAGGCTTTCAGTTCTCGGACAGACCTCACCACAGGATGGCATCCTTCCCTCAGGTTAGGACTTGCTGTGCACAAACAACCAATAACTATAATTTATTGCTATTACATCCACACTTAGAGCTTTCAAATAAGCATAAGCATAAAGATTATTCATTAAAACGATTATATACTTGAGAATGGCACAGTTCTAACAATCTAGAGATGACCATTCGTTCTTCAGTTTATTTCAGTTCTTCTTTGCTGTTATGAAATAAATTCCCGTCCACTTATGACCCTGAATCTGAACATGGTCACCAGAACGTGCTTTAGGTTTCTAGCGGCGACTAGACCAGAAGACTCTCAGTCCACATCTGGAAACCCCAGATTGACGAGGAGCTTCTGTGGAGCGATCTCCTGCACGTTTCCCAGTAATAATGCTGGAAGCACACATGAGCTTTGATCACTCTGATCCCTGTACGTTTGTCAAAGGCTCAGAGCGGCTGGTGTTTAAAGACTTCGGCTGAAACCGTCAGAGCAAACACAGAGTGGCCTTGTGTTCATCAGCCTCTGTGTTACTAGAACAGCCTAACTCTGCAATCCCATTCTGAGAACCCTGTGTCAGTCCTGTGAAGTTAGACAAGCTTCTGTGGATGAGCATGGACGATATAATAACAAGAGAGAGCCACAAGTTTTTATCAAAAGCAGACACTTTATAACCAGCAACATTAATGTTTTTTTTAAGAATACAGTAAATGCAGTTCCCTGTGAAGTTTACTTGAAAGAAAATGAATGGTGCCATTTACATTTAGTGTCTGTAACTAGTATGTACTAACATGTAAATTAACCATTCAATAAAGTGCACTTAGTGTGTACACATATTTTTTCACATTGTAATTATTTAAAAAAAATACCTGCATGTAATTACAGCTGAGATTACACTGTTGACCTTCCTTTAACCTTTAACCCGTCCTCAACCCTCCCCATACCGGTCCTAACCCGTACCAGTATCCACATCAATAACAACTTACTATAGTAATAACAGTAAATTATGCATGATTACATACATGCAACTAACCCTAAACCAAACCCTAAAGTACATATAGTATTAATATTATTCAATATTTAAAATGTATAATTACACTATAATAAGGACACCTTAAGATGAAGTGTAATTCAGTTTTTTTGTACATTGTAGTTAAAGACACCTAATATAAAGTGAGACCTATTTAACAAACACATATGGTGTGATTCATTAATTAATCACTGAATATGGTTTATCTTTATCAGCAATTATTTAGAGTCTAATATTGTTCCTGGATATGTATGGATGGCTGATGTTTTGAGATTTGATATTATTCCAGTTCACAGTTAATGTGGGAAAAGTATCTTTATATGGAGTTATAAACACACGCTGTGTCCTCATCCTTCATCTCGACAGACAGTGACCACAGCGGATCAGACCAGAGACCGTATATTAGCACCAATCTTCATCTTCATCTTCATTTGACCATAAGCATCTCCTCTCCATGGATTCTCTCTTCATTTTTGAGCTGTTTTACATAAAAGTTTCTATAAATGAACAGCTGTAAATATATTGACAAGTAGATTCCTATGCCTTTCCGTTTTCCGAGTCCCGAAGACAGCAAATGTACTTTCTGTGCAACTTTATCCAACGATGGACATCTTCAGCTGTTCTTACATTCTTCTGTTAGCATGGATGATGATACGAGGCCACACTTCAGTTCCCCCAGTGTCAGAGTTCATGCAGATCCACACAGGGACTCGGACACACAGCCGGCTCGTGACCCGCTGCTGGCCTCAGGCCTCCTTCTCTTCGGGACGTCTCTCTGGATCTCACCATCAGAGACGGCCAGTTCTGTCTCACCGGGTCCTGGTGACCTCTGACCTCCAGATCAGCGCTCAATGAAACGCAGGTTGATCGGTCTCTCTGGAACCAGAAGAGTTCTGGTCATCGGACGGACTGTGTCGTTCTCTTTCGCCGGCTCCACATCGAAGTGCATTAAAATCTGTGAGAGGAAAAATGTGTCATGAATCAAAGAAACACACGAACCTGGAGCACACTGTGTGTGTGTGTGTGTGTGTGTGTGTGTGTGTGTGTGTGGGTGCGTCTGAGTGTGTGTGTGTGTGTGTGTGTGTGTGTGTGTGTGTGTGTGTGTGTGTGTGTGTGTGTGTGTGTGTGTGTGTGTGAGAGGGAGCGCTTGCGGGAGAACGGCATGCCACACCACAAGACATGGCAGCTTCCTAAAAGAATTCAATGTCTACAAACCCTGTTTAAAATGGGATTTCTACTGTCTGCATAACACCATGTCCTAACCAGACGCGATGCGATAAGATTCCAGCGACAAATAATTTGTCTGTCCACACTAGACGCGACTGCGAGATGCGTCGAAATCAATCAAAACCCACAGCCAATCAGAACAGCGTGTGGGCGGAGTCAGCCAATCAGAACAGTGTGTGGGCGGAGTCAGCCAATCAGAACAGCGAGTGGGGGGAGTCAGCCAATCAGAACAGTGTGTGGGCGGAGTCAGCCAATCAGAACAGCGAGTGGGGGGAGTCAGCCAATCAGAACAGTGTGTGGGCGGAGTCTCACGGCACCAGAGAGTAATCTTGATGGCACTCGCAAGAAAATGGACAAGTAGCTACATAATCAAATTCCCAAATATTACACCATTTAAACATTATTAGAATACATAGGCTACTGAGTTACTAAAACAATCTTTGTCACACATAGGTTGTTCACAGTTTGAACGTTCTTGTTTCCATTTGTTTAATTTCAAGATCTGAGGTGAATTATTCATGAATTATCAGGCTCAAAGCTGGAGCACTAAATGATATTCAAAGTCACATGACACGCTTTTAACATTAAATAAAGCACATAAACAGCACCTGAGATTATCATCGCCACACTCTGTGTTTGTTGTTCCAGCGCGACGTCACAGAAAAATAGAAACCGTTTCTAAAATAGAATCGTCGCGTGTCGCCGTCGCGGCTGGTTAGGACAAATACTCTCATTAACATGGAAAATAACTTTTTATCGTGTGTTGCAGTGTCGCGTCGCTTGTAGTCAGGACACGGTGTAAGGCGAGAGAGTTCGTCTCTGTTAAAGTTGTGGACCAATGACTGATCTTTCCTTCTGTATTGTGACACATCCGAGTGCAACGCTAAATGTAGGGCAGGGCTTGGTTCTGTGCATCAGTTGTTGATTGGTTGTTGAGATGTGGGCACGGCTTTCAAAGGTGTATGCAGATGCGTGTGAGCAGCAGGGGCGGAGTTTATGTGTTTCAGGGGCGGGGCTTAAGTGTTGCAGGGGTGGAGCTTAAGTGCACTAAATCACTGTCCTGCAGAGTTTAGTTCCAACCCTGATCAAACACACCTAATCAATGTCTTCAGGATCACTAGAAACTCACAGCTAGGTGTGTTTGATCAGGGTTGGAGCTAAACTGTGCAGGACAGTGGCCCTCCAGGACCGAGTTTGAGAAACCCTGATGTAGAAAATAGAGCAGGTCAGTTCCACTTCAGGGCGGCGTTCACGTCACAATGACAGACATGCAGGTTTGATTACAGAATAAATACCCTAGAAAGCGCCAGGTAGAGCTCCAGCTCAGCGATGCGCCGGCCGATGCAGCTGCGTTTGCCCACGCCGAAGGGAACCGAGGCGAACGGATGGTTTCCCTCGGACCGGCTCATCCAGCGCTGCGGGACGAAGGAGTCCGGGTCTCGGAAGTGTTTCTGGTCACGGGACGTGGCGTAGTGGCAGAGAGTGATCAGAGTCTGTGAAGGATTGATCACACACACGCCTGTAAACACCAGCTTCACTAAGTGCACGGTAAGTTTTAAAGCACAAAAGCTTTACTCACGTTTCTAGGGATGAGATATCCTCCAACTTTAATATCTCTGTCTGGGATGACTCTCGCATTGGCCGGAATTACAGGATAGAGCCTGGAAATGTTTCAGTACTTAATTTGATATAATGAACTCATCAAAAGAAAAGGAACGGATAAACTATATTTGACAGAAGAGTGAAAGCACAAAACTTCAGTCCTTCTACCTGAGGATTTCCTTGATCACGGCCTTCATGAGAGGCATGGTAGCGACATCGCCTGCGTTTGGGACGGTCCGGTCCTTCATCACGCCCAGAACCTCGTCCCGCAGAGCCTTCTGGACCTCCTGATGCCGAGAGAGCTCGTACAGGGACCAGGACAGCGTGCTGGAGATCTACAGCGATGAGAAAGAAACATACATCACGAATTTGTATTTGGACACCCAACCTCAGTCTTTATTAGAATATCAGCCTGATATTATATAAAGGTATGACTTATCTAGAGGTGTGGATGCAGCATCGTGCAGAAGTAGTAGTTAAAGGTGGTATCAGTGATTTCAGGCCCAAAAATATATTAAAAAAATTTTCCTAATGATCCGCTAGCTGCCGCCCCATAAGCATGCCGTCAAAAAAACGCGTCTCTGTAGGCAGCCTAGGCTCTGAGATCTTCCAACCAATCACTGACAGGGGGAGGGTGTTGTGAGGTTTTGTGCTCGTGCACGGCTGCACGCGAAGTCAGAGCTAAAGAAGAAGCTGGCTCAAAACCTTACAACACCCTCCCCCTGTCGGTGATTGGTTGGAACACTATTTGTTTTTGTTTTGAGTGTTTGGTGAAACCATTTGTTTTTGTGTGCAGATCTCAGAGCCTAGGCTGCCTACGGAGACGCGTTTTTTTGACGGCATGCTTATGGGGCGGGCAGCTAGCGGATCGTTAGAAAAAAAAATATATATATATATTTTTGGGCCTGAAATCACTGATACCACCTTTAAAGTGAAGTGATCTGAATAATGACTCTTGTCTTCTGTAATATTGATGAAGTTTGCATCACTGATTCTGTTTATTACTGTGAATCTGCTTTAAAACTGTCTGTACTGTGTAAATCGCTGTAGAAAACTTGACCAAGGCCATTGGAGAAAGCCTGTGAAGTGTCTAATAACGAGGGGGTTAACCTGGTAAATCGAGTATTTGCCCCTGCAAAGCTTTTATTAGGCTACTGATTTGACTGGTAGACATGAATTTCAACAGATTTGTCAAAAGTAAAACTCATTTACTTAGGTGTAAAACTTTTTAATTAGGGTCCACGTCAGGGGTGTTGCTAGGGTCGGAAGATATCAGGAGCTACAGTTTAATTCGAAGTTGTTAGTTTCTCTGCCCATTTCACCACTGACTGTTTTTCTAACCTGGAACAATATCAAGCAGCCAGGCTTCTCTCGCCGTCTCAAACGGACGAAGGGGGCAATTTCAACTAACGTTATATTCCCGCAAGCGGTAAGTAGTGATTTTATTAAAGATAATTTACACTGTGTTATCTAGATCCAGCGCGATATTGTTTTTCCCTCGAGAGACATCATGGCTTCAAAACGAGCAAACGAAGCATGGCGTTTGCTCATTTTTTGGATGAAAAAATAAACAAAAAAGTTTTTTTTAGCCCCTCTGCTCAATGGTCATCTGCAACCTTTTATGTGATGGGATTAGATCTAAATACTTAAAAAACTTCTCATGATTCGTTAATCCCGATAGCTGTAATAGTAAAAACGTATAAAAGCTGTAATAGTAAAAGTTTTCCAGATAGCTCTATATGTAATGCCAGATATTTCATATGCAAGCATGTCAGCCAGTCACAGCAGTGGGCAACAACACTGAAGTCTCACAGCAGACATGCCCCTTCAAACAGAGTGTTCAAATCAATAGATGAAATCAGGCTAGGAAATATGCCTTTTATTTCTAAATTATAACCAATTTTGATCTAAAAAACACACTAACATTATAAGGGCACCCCAGGAAACATTATAAAATAATAAAATAATCCATTCTACGGCACCTTTAATAGACAGAGCCGAACCACCGTCATCAGAAGCACGGCTTCATAGAGACAGGAAGTAAACAGAGCGTTTCTGACAGACTGGGAAGAGAGGAGCCGCAACAATGGAGAATAGGAGGAAAATAATCAACATTCAAGCCGGAAAACCTGCTCTAGTAGAGCCTGAAACAACATCACGACTGTAAAAGGGCAGAATAGGTCCTCATTAAACTTGCAATAACCCTGTTTTGCTCATAAACAGTATTAAGTCATTGTTAAATGTACACAATTGTTTTATTAAATAGATGAATCTGAGATAAAAAAAATTTTTTTGATTTAATGGGTATGTTCTGACATATGGTATTAATTTAATTTGTGTCGATCTCAATAATGTCGTTTTAAAAACCATGCAAATGCCCTGTTTAATGTCACAGGGCTGATGAAGGAGATTCATACTAACCCTAACCCAGACTGATAGAAAAGGAACATATTGAAGTTGAAAATGATCTGGCATCAGTCTGTACTAGAAAGTGTGATCAGATATGGTCTGTCCACATGGTACGGTGATCTTTCTGTAAATCAAAACAAAGATACTATATATTGTTCGAACTTCGATGAAAATGATTGGACTGAAAGACTATCCTAGTATTCAGACTCTATATGAGCAATGCACATTAAACGAGACTAAAAGGATTTTAAGTGAACAATCTCATGTGTTCTATCGCTCTTATGAACTCTTACCGTCTGGAAGAAGGTACAGAACTCTCCGTTATAAACGGAACAGGTTGAAAAACTCTTTTGTACCGGTATCAATTAGACTGTTTATTTTTATGTATATGATGTGGATGAATATTTTGTGTACTTTTTTAATGTATCAGGTTTTGGCGAAATGCTGGCTATGGAGTCCATTACAAATTTCCCTATCCGGGACAATAAAGTATATTTCATTTCATTCATTCCTACCGTGTCGACGCCAGCGAGGAGCAGCTCGGTCACATTACTGTACACAGACTTCAGCGGCACGCCGGCCTGAGACAGATAATAGGTCAGGTATCGTCCCTCTAAACGCTCTCCTCGAGACAGCTTCTGCCTCTCCTCCTCAAGACGCTGATCGATGTGACCTTTCGCTGTGATGACAGGAAGAGTTTCAAAATCTCACACATCATTAAGGACATTACAATCCACATCAGAACGGCCAGAATCACAGTACAGATGAAGAACATCCACATGACATTTCCAGCATTTAAGCCACATGTACTCTTTACGACGGTTCAAATTTGACGGCAGTTTGGTAAATGATTTAGTCACTATTGTTCAAATCAGGTTTTGGGGCTTTAGTCACTATTGTACATTGTTGAGTTCCGGCTGAAGTAGAGCCCGTGCAGCAGGGCAACTGGGTGACGGTGAGACGCTGTAGTTGCGGGACAAAGCACCGCTCTTCCGTTCCGATTACAACATTAAACAGGTTCTCTCCTCTCAGTGAAACACCCACTGTGAATCCTGTTGAATGTGCCCTAGTTATTGGCGATTCTATTACACGGAAAGTGAAAATAGAGACACCAGCCACCATAGTCACATGTTTGCCGGGAGCCAGAGCGCCAACATCAGTGCTGGCTAATGCTAATTGTAAATTCTCTAAGAATTTGTTCTTACACTGTAATTTTCTCTGGCCCCCTTCCTCTTCGCAGGAGTGATGAGATACTTAGTAGACTGTCCTCACTCAATGGCTGGCTGTCTCGGTGGTGTCCGCAGAATAATACAGGGTTCATAGACAATCGGAAAACTTTTTGGGGCAGACCTGAGCTGTTGAAAAGAGATGGTATTCATTCCTCCTGGGATGGTGCTGCTCTTTTCTCTAGTAATATGGCACATAGTCTTAGAGCTCAAACATGACAATCTCGGGCTCAGGTCAGGAATTTGTGCTTGACATTTGTGCTGGCTACTGTATACAGGCCACCAGGGCACCATACAGACTTTATCAAAGAATTTGCGGACTTTCTATCAGAGTTAGTACTGGCTACAGATAAAGTACTAATTGTTGGTGATTTTAATATACATGTAGATAACGAAAAAGATGCATTGGGACTGGCATTTAAAGACTCGAAGCTTTAAAGATTTAAAGACTTCGTTCGTTGGCCAGAGGAGAACTGAGCGACTGAGTCTGGGTTCTCCCAAGGTTTTTTTCTCCATTCTGCCCTGATGGAGTTTTGGTTCCTTCACTGTCGCCTTTTTCGGGGGGTTTTTTCACCTTTGTTGCCATTGGCTTTTGGCTTGCTTAGTTGGGGACATTAAATTTAACATTTAATTTAATATTCAACAATAATATTGATCTGCCTGCATTGACACCATTATATGAGAACTGAACTGAGCTGGACGATGACGTCACGGTTTTCTCCAGAGCGGCTAGATGTATATTATGAACTAAATTAATAACTTTTTTACAACAAAATGAACCATCACTGAACTTACTTAAGCTGAACTGTGACGCTTTTTTCTTCTGGAAACAAACCTTGTTGCATTTTCCTCTTATCTCTGTGAAGCTGCTTTGAAACACTGTATTGTAAAAAGCGCTATGTAAATAAATGTGACTTGACTTGACTATTAGGGGTGCATTTGTAGGAACTTAAAGAAATACCTACATTTTAACCCAGTGATCATCAGCCAGTATTAATCTGGGGTTCATTTGCTGAACAATGATGTAACTTACTGCTTAACTACAACAGTACAGTGTAACTTCTGCCCATTAATCGACTCCAAATAGAACGGACATCAGATTATTATAGCTCATTTGCATGAAACACAGAAAGCCGTTTATTAATAGAAATTGCTGAAGACAAGAGTTCATGTCTACATCATGTAAATACACGTCCCTCCCGTATACATGCTTTCTCCACAAAAACACTTTCTTCTTGACACTAATGGCGCTTTTCCACTACACAGTACCAGCTCGCCTCGACTCGACTCGGCTCGCTTTTCGCTCCGTTTTCCATTGCAGATAGTACCTCCACAATAGTACCTGGTCGTCATAGCGACGCCGCAGGAAACTGCCGTGACTTAATCTTTTACGCGAGACGTGCGAGACACACCCGCTACCCACACACACAGGACAATGGAGGAAATCGAGTGTATGCTGTTTTTGGATGTTTTTGTTTTTGCTGTTTTTTATTCAGGATACTCCGTCTGGCGCGTGCAATGATGACGCAGTGAATAGTGACGATTCTCTCTGACCAATCAGCAGTCTGCCGTGTTTTCACGTCACATTTTAGTATCGCCTCAGCTCGCTCAGAACCTCGCCGGAGGTGGTACGAAAAAAAGTACCTGGAAGCAGGTACAGGTACAGGTACAGGTACAACTTTTACACAGTGGAAAACCAAACAGAGCCGAGTCGAGTCGAGGCGAGGCGAGCCGAGGCGAGCTGGTTCTGTGTAGTGGAAAAGCGCCATAATATATAGAGATTGAAATAGATCGTATAAAGATTAGATTGTACTGCATGTCAACTTCTTGTTTTGCTCAAGAGTATGATCTATCCCAGTCCACAAGTCAAACTAATAAAACTATTCTTCTAACCACAGGTAAAGAGCTACAGGTCCAAACAAACACCTTTGCAATGCGGTTTGGGATTGTTTGTTGGAACTATGATTTACTATGTTATAATGATGAAAGTTGCGACCACAGCTGGCTAATAATGCTTTGGGGAAACACCCACTGGACTGCCAATATTACTTTTACAAAGAATAATTTCCCCCTTCCACCAAAGCTTTTAAAACTACATGCACCATACTTGTTTGAACGTTTTAACGTCTTTGATGTTTGATGGTTTTTACAGACAGATATCTTTGAAATGTCACCTTTATATATTTACATTTATTAATTTAGCTGATGCTTTCATTCAAAGAGATTTACAAATGCCACTTGACTTACAAATATAAACTGCTTTATAAAACACTTAATTTCCTAGAATGAATCAGAATTTCATTGAATTTCACAAGTTTCAAGTTGAATCCCAATTCCTACAAGAGGTGTCCGTTTCAGTTTCACACTCATTAATTAAAGGGAGCCAATTCTGAACCCAGTAACCTGTAACCTCTTTCAAACACTCACCGAACCGGAACATGTCGTCCCAGCAGCGGCAGAAGGTTTCCCAGGGTTTGGGAAGGAGCCGGTGGAGCCACTGAGGCATAGCCATCGTGAGGAGAGTCATGACAAACATGCTGTTGATGGACTGGATGAAGCGCTCCGTCTCCACCGGAACCACCGGGTCGAGGCAGCCGATCCTGGACTCGAACAGCACAGAGGAAATGCCTTGAGGGAAGAGAAAACGTGGCATGAAGACAGTGACAGTCATACAGCACCACACCAAACTCTGGTGTATCTGACAAACCGTTCACTGGTTCTTCAGGAGAGTCAGTGCTTCACCTTCGAGACCGAAGCGGTAGAACTCGGCCGAGACATCGGACACGAGGCCGCTAGCGTTCTCCCGCTGGCGTAGCTTGAGCTTCTCCACGAGGTCCGTGACGACGGAGTTCAGCGTGAGGTCGTACGCCTCCACAGCTTTGGGTCGTAACATGTGTTTCCCCAGCAGACGCCGCACGCTCTGCCACTCCTCGCCTTCACTGAACACACACACACACACCGAGGGATCAATGACTACAAGCATACCATAATCACAAGCAAGGATAACGCTTTAAACCCCATCTACTATGAGAACGGCTGCAATCTTCAAATTACTAAGAGAATCAGACAATTCTCAGAACACAGTATTATCAACTCTGATAGACCAGCTGACTCTATAACCATGTGTGATTATAGCATGTGTGGATAACAGCGATCTGCAGCAACAAGGCAAGCAGAAGTCAGTGATAGATGCTGATATCTGGACTCATGACGGATGTGATGTGACCGTGTCCACTCATGCAACTCATCTCTTCTTTAGTCAGCTTCACCTCCCATCACCAGCGATAACCAGCCCGTGCTCAGACTCCCTCGTCACATTAAAAGAACATTATGGACTATTATGATGACCTTTGTCTTTTTTTGAGTTTGCCAGTTATCGTATGGAAAGGTTTTGTAAATAAAGTCATAATGGAGTGAATCCCCTTGTGTAGACTGTGAGATACAGCACATTTTGCACCTGATTACTCCTGCAAACAAGGTTTTTCAAAACCTGCAGCTCTTCAGGAAGAGCTCCTGTGCCAGACAGACGAGTAAAGCGTTGGGAGAGCGCGTTTGCTGAGCGCTTGTACTCACGCTGTCAGGAGTCCGAACCCTTCTCCCCGGAGCCGCCGGTAATCCTTCCAGGACGAGAGATCGGATCGCATGGGCTGATGACCCTCCTGACGCAGAACCTGCTCGATCAGATCCGGTTCTGCCACATGAACCGTCAGGATGGGTCCGAATCTGGCCTTCCACACCGGCCCGTACTTACTCCTGCCCTCCAGCTGCAAACACAGGCACATATCATTCATGAGCTTATCATTCATGAGCTAATCATACATGAGCTTATCATTCATGAGCTTATCATTCATGAGCTTCAGCTTCACCAGAAGCCTTCACAGCTTCACACACACTTCATGCAGCAGCTTCTGTTTCAGGTGTACACTCATGCACAGAGGAACTATTAACATGATTGGGTGTCAGGTTTAAAAAACAAACAAACAAAACCAAAACAGTGTAAAAAAAAGTTAAATTATTAATTATTAAATATATTAAAATCAATTAATTGAAATCAATTAAAATTGGATTAAAATAAATAATACAAATCAGATTAAACAACGCAAATGTGTTTTAAAAATTATGAAAAATTAGATTAAAATAAATAAGTATACAATAATAGTTTAATTTAAACAAATACATTTAAAAGTGTGTTAGTGGAGAGTGGACAAAACTCAATGCAAGTTCACAGGCACTAAATATTTCTCAAATAATATTTTAAATTGGAATGACATACACTTTAAATGTGTATAAATTAGGTCTTTATGCATGAAAACATATAGCTGCATTTATGAATAATAATGCACTACATGTAGTCGCTGCAGAGCTGCTGCCATTTAACAGAATGTGTCATAATTTATGGACTGCAGATGAACATAAGGGTCCCTCTTAAAATAAAATAAACATAATAACCATAGGATGAAATGAGTTTCTAAGCAGCAGATATCAGTCCGCGCACCTGCATCTGGTGGAGGCGAGTGAGTCCGCGTCTGAAGAACAGATCCCACAGGAATCCCGCGGAAGAAGGTCCGGGCATGTGCTCGAGTGTCTTCACCTGCTGAGACGAGGGCGCGCGCATGACGTCAGCCCACCTGAGCAGAGGGAGCGCGCTCCTGCCGGTCACCTTCAGGGTCTGAGGAAGCATCTTCTCCAGTGCACGCGCGGATCACCTTGCACGCGCTCACCGGTGCTCTGTTTATATCTCACGAGCGCTCGCCTTCCGCGCACACCTTTCTGGGGCTCAGCCAATGGCGTGCAGGGAGCGCGAAAGCCCCGCCCACTGATCTGGGAAGTGGACGTGGTCTGACTAATGTTTCATAATGTGATACACGGAAATTTCTCTCACAGCTCTTAAAAGATTAGCACCTAAAGAGTTGACTCTTCTGAAATAAATCAATACATTGACTTGTCATGATGTAACCGGAGGACGGGTTATCAAGAAACCTGCACAGACATGACTGTGTCTATTCTCAGATCCTTTATCCGACTGGAGCACTGATCCATAAGTAACAGCATTAAAAATAAGAAATAAAAACAGCTTTAAAATGATTTATTGCTTCACGCATGTTCATTTCTCTCATATTAATACATAGGTTATGATGAGATCCTGACCTGATTCCAGTGGATGTGGCAGATGTCCATGTGTGCGCAATGAGCTAATATCAACAGTACTGAGAACCAGTGCAGTTCTCATCTGAACCGCAATCCTTTTTCATAGAAAGGCTGGATAGAGAAGCATGTCTAGTGGAATCAAAATGAAAAATATATCTTATAAAGAGTTTTGCTGACCACTTTAACAGTCTCGATTACTCTAGATAATCAGGCGCAGTAAATGTCAGTCAAGTCAGCTGTATTGGTTTACAAATGCACATTTCCTATTTTCATCTAGTTACACAGCATGTAATACAACAAGACAAGTCATGTGTTCATTGAACAAATTAAGCTATTGGATAATGATTTTAGGCAGTGGTCAGTGAAGCTGATATAAGATGCAAGTGGTCGTCTGATGTTGATTTATAGTGTTACTGTTTATGGTAGATTTACAGTGGTTGTGTGTGAAGCTGGACACGGAGTATCCCATACGACTTCTAGTATCCCAAGGTGGAAACAGGGAGAATCAGTGCAATAATGTTAGCAGAATGATACTCATTTTAAAGTGCAGAAATCCTGAGGACTGGTTTTGATTCTGGCAGAACTGACTGATGCAGCGTAACTACAAGTTTAGGCAAATGTTTGGCTGAAGATCTGAGTCTCAAGCCCACCAGGAAGGCCATTCTAACGCGGTTCTCTGGATTTCATCAGTTGGCTGGACTTTTGTGACTTTAATGGGAGGATTCTAGCATGAACATTTAGGGCTTTATAATGCAGATTTGAATTGTAATTGAATACAAAAGGAGGAATGAAAACACTGCCAGATCCAAACATAACATTCTCTCTTCCCTTCCTTCCAGAGCCAGAGATGTGCGTCCAGGATCCGTTCATCATGGTAATACATATAGAATGAATTATGGCTTCAGAACATGCGATGGAACTGCGGACCTGCTGAAGGCCTGGATAGTGTGAAATACAAGAGCAAAGATGCAATGAAGATCGTACTGATGTCACTTTTCACATCAATATTAGTGTTGTGATTTACTCCAGTACCACATAACACCATGAAAGACTTGAGTACAGGTCAATAGGCTTCTATGTATAGGAATCAGGTGACCGGTGAAGTTATGTGGAGAGAAGGTCACAGGACGACTCAAGAAAAGACCAGAGCGAAAACAGTAAATGTCCAGTTTGATGGAAGCAATATTGTGACCATTTCCCCCTTCAAAATCATTTATCTATTAATTTGGATAAATTATAAGTTTGAAAACTTTCAAAATGTCTCTCCATTCTGTTGGTCAGACTGTATGCAAGATGTTCCTCTGTTCCTGTGATGAATTCGGTGTGAACACGAGGAGAACTGACTTCATACAGCCATGAAGAATCAGACTTGCATCATTTGAGCGCAGAAGCCATTTCAGTTGATGTATTGTGTCTAATGCAATGCATTTCAG
>FLSR01000574.1:0-92125 GCA_900092035.1 Leuciscus waleckii
AAACAGTTGATGGACCCCTTTGACTTTGGTTACTGACATTTTTCAGCAGAAAAAAGAAATTCAGACACATTTGTGTCTTTTACTTTCATTTTGTATTTGGTTCATTTTTATCATTAAAATGTTAAATGTTTGCCGGTTCCCGCCTCCTTCTTCCCGTAACAACATACGTCGTTACATTGGTGCCGAAACCCAGGAAGGAGGAGGAACTCCACTCAGAAGTGAGTTGCCGGTGAGTTGCCGGGGGGATGGAAGAGCTCGCTGCCGGCCGCCTGGGTGTTGGCTGCCGTCCGTGAGGGAGCGGAGGAGTCGCCGCCGTTTGCCGTGGGCCGGAGCCTGCTGTCGTCCGCCATGATGGGGAGGAGCAGGGAACGGGGGACTACTGCCGTCTGCCCGTATCCGGAGGAGCCGTCGCCGTCCAACAGGCGGCGGAGGAGCCTCGTGCCGTCCACCGAGGGCTATCCAGCGTCACCGCCAGGCACCGCGGAGTAGATCACCCAGCTGGTGCAGGGCCAGATGGCAGCGCATGTGGGAACCGGACCAAGAATTTTTTTTTTTTTCTCTCCCCTCTCTCGTCTCTGTCGCTCCTCATGCTTCAGTCTCCTTTTCTCTCGCCTCGTCTGTCCATACCCCCAGGTACCGCAGCCGCCGTGTTCGGTATCCCTGGAGGAGGGGAGGGGAAGGGAAGGGGGGGGGTGTAGAGCGCAGTCTCATGGGTATCCCCCGGCCTAAATGTTCGCCGGTTCCCGCCTCCTTCTTCCCGTAACAACATACGTCTTTACACTAAACATACCAAGTGATCTCTGCTAAACCTGATTAGTGAAATGAATCTTTCAGCTAAATAGTACATATAACTAATGTTGTTTAGTAATGATAGCAGGTTTTTACTAAACATAAAAGAATAAGTAATGATCACTCGTAAGTTTAATTAGAAACAAAATCTGGGTTTACACAGTGTTTTAATTGTTTAGTTATCTCCTAATTCAATACTTTTACATCATAGACATACTTAATCTCTGATATCTCATTCATCTCTTTGTTCTGTTTCTGTATTTCTTTGTATGGAAACATTCTGCTTGATCGGTTTTTGCACTATTTCTTTGTATGGAAACACTCTGCGTGGGACCGTTTTTGTGCACTCACATATTCAAACTTGTGCATTCCTAGCTTTAAAAACAATATTTGAAAGAGTATTATTATAATGAATTAGCCTATTCAAGTTCCATGGGCGTATAATTAATTTATAAACTATTATATTTTTGTATAGAAATTGTCTACTTTTGCTATTACTTCAAAGTCATTTTTGTCTTTTCCCTTCACATTTTTGTCTTTGATTTTTTTTTTTTCTTAAAATTAAACCTATTTATCTTTCATTTTAGACCTGATGGAAGAGAAAGCGGAGAGTAAACGACTGAATTAAGTGGAGAAGAAACATCATCATGTCAAAACTGGACAAATCTTTAAGTTGCTCACCGAAAAGAAGAGCCTGTCCTCAGTGTGGGAAGAGTTTCCCAGACAAAAAAAGTCTCAAACATCACATGAGTGCTCATACTGGAGAGAAGCTGCACACATGCGATCGGTGTGGGAAGAGTTTCACACACAAATATCACCTTAATTATCACATGAAAATCCACTCAGGAGAGAGGCCACACACATGCGATCGGTGTGGGAAGAGTTTCACACACAAATATCACCTTAATTATCACATGAAAATCCACTCAGGAGAGAGGCCACACACATGTGATCAGTGTGGGAAGAGTTTCAAACACAAACTAACCCTTATTAATCACACGAAAATCCACACTGGAGAGAAGCCACACACATGTGATCTGTGTGGGAACAGTTTCAGACAAAAAGCAACCCTTACTAAACACATGAGAATCCACACTGGAGAGAAGCCGTACACATGTGATCTGTGTGGGAACAGTTTCACCCGAAAAGCAAACCTTACTATACACATGAAAATCCACACTGGAGAGAAGCCGTACACATGTGATCTGTGTGGGAACAGTTTCACCCGAAAAGCAACCCTTACTAAACACATGAAAATCCACACTGGAGAGAAGCCGTGGAGAGAAGCCACACACATGTGATCTGTGTGGGAACAGTTTCAGACAAAAAGCAACCCTTATTGGACACATGCAAATCCACACTGGAGAGAAGCCACACACATGTGATCTGTGTGGGAACAGTTTCAGACAAAAAGCAACCCTTATTGGACACATGCAAATCCACACTGGAGAGAAGCCACACACATGTGATCTGTGTGGGAACAGTTTCAGACAAAAAGCAACCCTTATTGGACACATGCAAATCCACACTGGAGAGAAGCCACACACATGTGATCTGTGTGGGAACAGTTTCAGACAAAAAGCAACCCTTATTGGACACATGCAAATCCACACTGGAGAGAAGCCACACACATGTGATCTGTGTGGGAACAGTTTCACCCGAAAAGCAAACCTTACTATACACATGAAAATCCACACTGGAGAGAAGCCGTACACATGTGATCAGTGCAGTAAGAGTTTCATACATGCAAACTCACTTAAATTACATCTGCGTTCTCATTCCAGAGAAAAAACATTTAACTGTGATCAGTGCGGTAAAAACTTTTTTTCGACAGATTCCTTAAAGAAGCACCTAAAAGTTCATTCAAAGGAGAAGCCTCACGTGTGTTCTTTGTGTGAAAGAGTTTTTCAGAGCTTAGTGTTTTAAATTTACACCAGAAAAGACACAGTGGTGTGAAGAATTACATGTGCTTTGATTGTGGAAAGACTTTTATTACAAAAGGTGAAGTGAAAATGCACCAAAGAATTCACACTGGAGAAAAACCTTACAAGTGTTCACACTGTGACAAGAGATTCAGTGAGTCAGGAAATCTGAAAAAACATAAGAGGATCCACATGGAGAGAAGCCGCATCAAGAGAAGCCTGATCAATGAACAAATCGCTTTTGATCCACCTGAATGTTATACACAGGAGAAGCCTCACAAGTGTTTTCTGTGTCCAAAGAGTTTTTCATGGGTACTTTAAAAATATGGCATTGAACAATAAATATATCTTTCAAAGTTGTCACAGTGAACAAAAGTCATGGTTACAAAAGACGAAGCAAATATGCAAGTAAAACTCTGTTTTGACAATGAAATATATGCATTGGTGAAGCTGGGCAGACTGGTGACACAGGGACTAGATGGTCAGCGATGGTGTCAGTGAAGTGAAGTGCTGTAGACGTGACGATCCAGGTGAAGGCGAAATCCAAGGGGAATGGGAACACAGACAAGAACAGGATCACACACGGGAGACATCAAACAACGATCTGACAATGAGAGGAGAGTGCAGTGAGGTTTTAAGGGTGCGTGAATGAGCTGCAGCTGGAGTGATGAATGAGATCAGCTGGAGCGCTAATCAGTCGGGATGAGCGGTAACGCCCACTCACACACACCCATACACGCATACCAACAGAAACACGAGACAAGAAGGAAACAATGAATTTATGAACCGTGACACATTATGCTTTTATATGTTTTATTCGTAAATCATTTTGCTCAATTAAATCATTATGCTTTATTATTTTTGTATTGTTGAATTAAAGGTCCCATATTGTACACCTTTCTGAAGTTTTATTTTAGGTTTTGATGTCCTTAAGAATATATATTTGGTATAACTACCAAAAACCATCTCAATATATATTTTACAGCTCCTTTCTCAGAGCTCTGCCAAGAACAGGACGATTTTGGCCTGTCTACTTAATATTCATGACTCATGAGCCTCTCTTCTGATTGGCCTGTTGTTTTCTGAGTGACCCACCATTGGTGGAGGTGGTGACTGAAGGCAGTAGTTCTCACATCACATTTATACGGAAGTCACAACAGCTTGTGAAAAGACAGCTACTTTATGCAGGATGTGTCCATTTGTCTGTGGATTGATGATTGATTGATTGATTGATTGATTGATTGATTGATTGATTGATTGACTGATGTTGGACGAGAAGGCCTGGCTCACAGTCTCCGAAATCATCCCAAAGATGTTATCTCTGTCACGGGGACACACAGGAAAATAGGTAGATCCAAATGCAGTATGGCAGTAGGTGTTTATTAAAGTGTAATCCATCTCGTAGTCATCCAGGCAAGGTTCAAAGTCCATGTTAGCAATCCAAAATACAAATACAAATAAACAAAACAAGAAACAGGCAAGAACGCAGACCAGAAGTGTAGTGACAATTAACAATGACTCCATGACAAGGACTAAAACAGACAGGTTATTTATACACAGAAACTAAACAATGTAATGGGAAACATGTGCGTGCAATGATGCGTGATGAGAACAGACAAAGGATTGTGGGAAATGCAGTTCCAGAATGAATGTGACAGTAAGGGAGAGAGACCTCTAGTGGACACCCGGGGAAACACAAACCAGACACTGTGACAATATCAGGTTGAGGTCAGGACTCTGTGCAGGTCAGTCAAGTTCCTCCACACCAAATTTGCTCATCCATGTCTTTATGGACATTGCTTTGTGCACTGGTGCGTGGTCATGTTGGAAAAGAAAAGGGGCCTTCCCCAAACTGTTCCCACAATGTTGGGAGCATGAAATTGTCCAAAATGTCTCGTCATGTTGAAACATTAGGAGTTCCTTTCACTGGAACTAAGGGACCAAGTCCAACCCCTGAAAAACAACCCCACACCATAATCCCCCTCATTTCGTAGCACTCATTGCATTGCACTTGGTGTGTAAGGCTTGGGCGCAGCTGCTCGGCCATGGAAACCCATTCCATGATGCTCTTTATGAACTGTTCTTGAGCTAATCTGAAGGCCCCACAAAGCTATTGACTCTGCAGAAAGTGTTTGAGATTCCCATGTAAAGTCTGTATTGCAGTGTCTCAGTCAGAAACTGGGTTAAATCAGGTTAAATCAAGTCAAAGGGTCTGTGAAAAGTACCTAACAAGCTCAAGAGAAGATGTGTATAGGTAGTTGATAAGATGGAACTAAAAACATGTTCATTAAATGATGGATGGCACTAGGACACTGCGCAGAGAATCATGTTACCTCAGATATTTTTTTTTTTAAATGGGTGTGGCCAAAGTTTTTCCCACCACTAAAGAGATGTCTCCGCGAATGATGATTCTGACAGTAGCGAGATCTGGAGGCGGAGCAAAGAAGAAAACGATAGCTGATTGGCTACCTAGTGATAAGCAAAGGTATAAGATCTGAAGTTCGACCATTGCAAGTCAGATGGCCAGCTGGCATCTCACTTTGTTGCTTGTCAATAAAGTTAATTCTTCTGAGACCTGGAACTTCGACTCTTGAGAGATTTTCTTTGAGACCTGATCTGAAGACTTTGAATTTGCCACAACATACAGTAATTTGGTGACTTCTGCGCACTGTGCACCTCAACATGCCCTGACCCCGCTCTGTGATTTTACGTGGCTTACCACTTCGTGGCTGAGTTTCTGTTGTTCCCAATTGTGTGAGGAGAGGAAAACATAGCTACACCCCGAACTAAAATAAATGATTTGAAACTGGTTGAGTGATGTGATGTGAGTACAGATCTGTTTTTGTTTGAAGACCTGTGAAAAGTTATATGAGGATGCTAATTTATAACACTGTTAACTGTTAAAATGTATTTTATTAATATGCACGTCATTGTTCTGTGTCAGAGAAGCGGATGCATTTCATTCTATAACGTGTTACTTTGTTAAATACAAAATGAAATTATTTTTAAGTGACTATTTTATTACAATGCATGTAAGAACGTGTTCAGATATTTGGCTTACATCAATTAATAAACTAGCATTGATAAGAACTATTCTTTTTATGTCTTCTTTTTAAAACAGTAACATAAGCCACAAGGAATCATGAGAAACCTCAAGAAACTCGATTATTGTTTTGGATATTGAGTTTTTCGAGGCTGGATGCACTGGGGTTGAGGGCCACATCTTTGTCACCTTTTTAACTCTTGATGAGTTTGCATTCGATTCATTTCAGTAGTTCCTGTTTTCATCTCATTCATTGTGCCGATGTTCATATTTGATCACATTTAAAGCTCATTTTATTGGTGTCAACAGCTGAGACAAACTTCACCAACACCGTAAATCGATTAATATCACTTTGTTATAGTCTGATAAACAATGTAAAAACAACCCAAAACTAAAAACCAGTGAACAAATATTCAGGTAAATGATAAGCTAAATGAAGTTGAACTAAACTGGAGTGTTATTTCTTGTTAACAAATGTGTACATTTATTTCTGAATTTGTATATTCCTATTTTTTATGCTTACATTTTTTTTTTTTCATTCACTCTCAGAAAAAAAGGTACAAAAGCTGTCACTGGGACAAAACCCTTCAAAAGGGTTCTAATATGTACCATTTAGGTACTAATATGTACACTTTTGGTACCAATATTTACCTTTGAGGGACTAATATGCACTCTTTAGGTACAAAGGTACCACCATAGTGACAACTTTTGTACCTTTTTTTCCGAGAGTGTTGGGTTACATTAATTGTGGTATATTTTTTTTATATTCATACCAAGATTAAAAATAAAAACGGATCTACAGGTCTAGTGTAGCCTACATGCAACGAAAACTCAGTCCAAACATGCATAAAACACCTTTTTAGAAACCAATTACAAATGTTTATTTGAATGTCTCATCTACTAAATGCAATCTACAAACCATCAAATACCAACCCTTTAGTTTAGAATGAAGCATATGATGGTTTTGTATAATTCATGTTTTATTCATTTGTACAGTGTTTTGCGATAGTTTTTTTTTAATCAGGAGACATTTTTTTCTTAAAAAAGGATGTCGTTTTAACGACATAACATCTCGTTATTACGAGAAAAAGATGTCGTTTTAACGACATAAGATCTCATTATTACGAGAAAAAGATGTCGTTTAACGACATAACATCTCGTTATTACGAGAAAAAGATGTCGTTTTAACGACATAAGATCTCGTTATTACGAGAAAAAGATGTCGTTAAAACGACATAGATCTCGTTATTACGAGAAAAGATGTCGTTAAAACCACATAAGATCTCGTTATTACGAGAAAAGATGTCGTTAAAACCACATAAGATCTCGTTATTACGACATAATTGAGGGGAAAAATAATATGTATGTGGCAGCAATGCGTCACCGTATGTAAGTCCCATCGTGGCGTAGTCTGCTAATTGTCTGAGCCTAAGCCCTGTTAGTTGTATCCAACCTGCCAGATTTAGATTAGTTTGTGTGTTTTATAGTTCAATAAAGTCTTGGTTGACTTTACATACGAGTGTCTTGGACTTTGTGCTTACAAGTTGCCTTAAACTGTTGATCTTGTTACCTTGCTCGTAATCGGTGATCATAATTTTGGGGATACATTCGGGACAATATTCTGTCCAGAATTGATAAAATACTCTAATCTCAATTTACCGGTGGACGAATAGTTGATAGTGTTAAATATTAATTCTGAATCATTTGCATATTAATTAGGTTCTTATTCACTGTAGACTAATTCAATCACCCTTTGAGTTATATTCATCATAGTTCCCTTACATCCAGCACTTTTAAGTGTGTTGCTAAATCCACACAAATATAACAATACACTGACGAATAAAAGCTATCTTTCATATAAATCTGTCCTAACTAGGGAAGTGCCACTGCCATTCTTTGGTGGATCGGGTATCAGTCAGATAGGAATGATCCAAATTCAATCTGTAAGCTATAGCCTACTATTGTTTTTTTTATTTTATTTTATTGTTAAGCCCCACATAAGGCATACAAACATTATATGGGCCATATATTTTCTTCTGCTGTAATGAAGTTAAATTAGTCTGGCTATCACCAGACCAAGCTCAATCTTTTTAGACTGAACAATTGTCTGGGGAGTCTGCTCTGTATTTCTACTGCACCTGTTTTCACCTCATTGATTATGCTGATGCATTAAAATCACATGTTAACTGCCACTTAAAGCTCCTTTCATTGGTGTCAACAGACTTAAATACTATAATTTGTGATAAAACATGTTTTATTAAAAAAATAAACAGCAACAAAAACAAAAAACAGTGAACAAAAACTCTGCTAAATAGGCTAACTAGGTTAAACTGAAATGTACAATATCGATTTTTTCTAACTGAAATTTAAATACATATCCAGAAACTGGTTTACAAATGCAAAAAAGCATTAAATATCATGAGGTGTTTAGCAGGAGTTGATGGGGAGCATGTCGCCAGTTGGAGGACTGTTGGGAATATGGACACAAAAAGTTATCAAGTTTTGGATGGAAGGCCAGTGAGGAAGCCCGGAGAATGGGATTAAGTGATTTCAATGTTGCCCCTACTGTGGCTAGGTCAGCAAATCCTCCTTGGCTTTTCCCAATGCCTTTGATTGATATCCAATTGCTTAAAGAAAAGCATAACGATACAAATGGATTCGAAAATTTATGTATACAGCAATACATAGATCAAACTTATTATAGTGCAGTCCAAATATACACTGATGGTTCAAAAGTCCCGGAATTTGGGAAAACAGCAGTAGCGGTATATATTCCACTTTTTAACATTAGAATGTCAAAAAGAACCTCAGATAATATTTCGGTATTAACTGCAGAAATAATAGCAATATGTCTAGCACTTCAGTGGATAGAAGAAATACAACCAACAAGGGCAGTGATTTGTACAGATTCTTTATCAGCTCTAAATAGCTTGGAAAGTGGAGCATCATCAGCAAGGTGGTGACCAGTGGACCACGTCTCTACAACGTTCTCCATGGATAAAGTGACGTTTTGAGGACGCGCCCACAACCACAACGTCTCTGGAACGTTAGCCAAGATTCTAAAAAATGGAACTTTACCACGACGCGTCCTCACAACGTTGTCATTGTCACGCGCACCGCGTCGCGAGGATATTCGCCTTGTTTTGTAGTTTATCTAAACACTTTTTACTCGTGTTTGTAGTCCCTCCTCCAAAGCACTGCAGCCTTTAGAATGGTATGTGCACGGATCCACACTTCGGAAATAGTAGACCAGTAGACGGGGACTTCTGGCACACTCTACGCCTATAGGCCTATTGCTTTGGGACACACTTATTATTTAATCTCGCATACAGTTTAAGATGGATATGGACATTGGTTTAGACGCATGGTCACTCACTCAGCGTTCAGACTGAGGTAAGTTGAGCTGTTCACTCACTGTACCTCGTAGCCTATTTAGCCTTTACAATCAAAGTTTAAGTAACATTTTTCGAGGTAATTTCTGTAGTTTTCTTTTAGCATTGTGCCATGTGTCTTTTCTGGCGTCTGCTGACTAAACAGTTAGCGCAGCAGGCATGAGCAGCATTGTGAGAAACTACTCTGCAAGAAGAACTGAGTTATTTTTGTGATTTTATTATTTCGATATTTGGATTGATAATATTAGTCCAAACAGGAATTGGGAATCGATCTCAAGCACTGCTGCAGTGATTTTATTTCATTATTTCTCTTTTGACGTTTAATTTACGTCGTTAAAATTTGTATTTTGAATACTTTATTGAGCCAGTAAATTCACCACGGGTAGCCTACTTGACACTGGAAACTTAAAACTATGCCCTGACTTTTTTTTTAAGCAAAAGGGTTTTATGATCATTGCTTGACCAGCTAAGCCAGCCTAACATAAAAAAAGTGTTCAAACCCCCTAAACCAGCCAGAAGTCCAACCAATTTAGGATGGTTTTAGCTGTGTGTTTTCTTACAGCAGGGCTATTGTACTGTAAAGATTGGTGCCATTTGTATTTTTTTGATGCATAATTGATGTTTTAGTCATCTCTGTTATTGAAGTTGGCAGTTTTATACTCGTTCACTATCCTGACTCATTATCTGTTTCTACCAAACACTTGATGTTGCTGTACGATTTCTTTCACGAGTGTGACTATTAAAGCAACACTAATAAACATTTTTTACCTCAAAATAATGTTTCCAAAATCGTATCAGTTTTTCATCAAGTCATAACAGGGTGAAAGGCACTTCTGGATTCGCTTTGCAGCCCTATATCTGCTAAAACCACACCGTGCAAGTTTGCCAAACCGAGTCACGTTTCTGTAGTTCAAATGAGACTGTTGATTTAAAAATCTTGCTTTCCCCTGTTGTTTGATTTCATGGAAACAGACACCAGTGATTTTGCCAAGAGATCTCTTATTTATTTAAATTATATAAGACAGCCTAGGGGAGAAGAGGCAGTGGACCAATACAAAAGTCCTAATTTCTCATCATTTTCTCTGCCTTTCGGACAAAGGGCTCAGTTCTTATGGTGACCAGGAAAAAACTACATCACTATAGCAACCCACACATTCAGCAGAGGAACATATGGTTTCCATTAACATAGGAATGTTTATCCCCTTATGCTATGCTTACACTGCATACATTTCAGTCTAGCACACATTCAAAGTCCCCCAAAGTCTCTCTCCTCATATCTTTACAAAATACATTGTACAAATGATAATGAATGTATATAAAAAGTATAAAACAAATGCATAACACTACTAATTATGGATATTAATAAAAAGTAATAATAATAATAATACTAAAAACAACAGTAAATGATGAAATTTGAGTCTTCAAGACATAAGAAAACTACAATTTGATTGTTACAAATTTGACTTGCTTTACGTCAAGCGTTACAATAGTCATTTAGCTTTCCTTCGTTTCTGATGTCGCAATACATCATACTTTCATGAAATCATGCAACACATGATACTCTACCTTGTCAGTGGACATAGTTCATTACAAAGCCCGTGCTAGATAAACAGCGAGTGTGCTTGCGACAGTAGGCTGCGGGCAGCGAAATTATTTACGACAGCGCTAATGGACAAATCCGCTTCCATCCTGTAGGGTGACCGAATAGGAAAAAATCCTTAGTGTTGCTTTAACAGAGTTTTTTTTAAAAAATCATTCAATGATGTAATTTCTGTTTTCTATTTTTATACTGATGTCTTCAATGAAATGATCTAAGCCTGGTTCACATGGGACGATTTTAAAATTGTCGGCCGATTTCCAAACATGAGAGATCCCACACACGGGGATAAAAAATCATAGGTCTAACAGTTTTGGTCGTACAGTGTGTGGTGCGCAGCCACACGGCAAAATCAACACATCACACACAAATCGATTTGACTCCAGAGCATTCCCAGGTCAGACGGGAAATCTCGCAAAATCCCTCGAGATCAAACGTGACTTCAGAGTAAACAATCATTGCGGATGAAGAGGATGCAGTGGCTATAGTTTGTAGTTTGTTTTAAACCGAAAAAAACGTCCACCGGCTGTTTTGATTTTGTTTCCCGTAGCTTCCTCGCCGCCTCGTCACCTCACTTTCTGATTGGCTACACGCTAGCCTGACGTTGTCAAAGTCAGATTCTAGTCAGAATGTGAGTCTGATACTGCTCCATTGGGCTGTGATTATGGGGCATGTTTCAACCGAATCAGGAAGAAAAATGCCTCTGCACTCAATTGGATAGACCTACAACCAATCAGAGCAATGGCGTAAGTTTTCATTCGTGTTTCCGATCGACAAATGCCTTGAACACGGTTCTCTGTTCCTCTTTTAAAATTCCGAATACCGAGCCCGCCCTCTCCTCGGACAGCACGCCAAATATGCATTTATTCTATCTGACTTATTTGTAAGTGTTTATCATTTTGGAATCCATTTAGCCGATCTCCAGGTCTGGCGTTACTAGTTTTAGCATAGATTAGCATAGATCATTGAATCGGACAATAACATTAGCATCTCTCTCAAAAAATATACAAAGAGTTTCGAAATTTTTCCTATTTAAAACTTGACTCTTCTGTAGTTAAATCGTGTACTAAAACCGACGGAAAATGAAAATTTTCTAGGCTGATATGGCAAGGAACTATACTATCAGGCGCTGCGTCATATCATTATGCCTGCTGGACTCATGGTACTGCAGCAAAGTTTCTTGATTATTACGCAGGGATAAGAGTTATTCCTAGCCATAAGCCTAGAAAATTGCAACTTTTCATTTTCGTCGGTTTTAGTACACGATGTAACTACAGAAGAGTCAAGTTTTAAATAGGAAAAATATCGAAACTCTTTGTTAATTTTTTTGAGAGAGATGCTAATGGTCTTGTCCGGTTCAATTAATTATGCTAAGCTATGCTAAAAGTGGGACCCCCCAGACACGGAGATCGGCTGAATGGATTCCAAAATGATAAAACTCAACTGTTTAACTCTGGGGGAGTTGTAAAATGAGCCTATTGCCAAAAAAAAGTGGAGTATCCCTTTAAGATTGTCGGAAGGGGTGAATCGGGGTAAAATCGGCCTAATTATCCTGCTGTGTGAACCAGGCTTAAGTGTCAGTTTGCAAATGATCTGGTGTCAGCATACTGACCCATCACCACTTTTGATAAACAAGATATAGGCTAAATCTCTTAATTTTATAATAGTCTGAGATTAACCACTTAATATGTTTAAACAGCAAAATCTAAAAACCAGTGATTATGAGCGAAACACTCACTAACCAATTATAATGAAGACTAAAATTGGATCATTTAATATTATTTCAGTATTATTATTATTCTTTATTAATATTCATAATCAGATGTTTATTTGAAGTTTAAGTGCATGAGACAGTTTATGAGCTGCACATGCTAAAAACTACATGGACATTAGTATCATATGTCAGGCACAGGGAGCAGAGATTATTTTGGGTGTGTAATGTAGCATATGTTTTCCACTGATGCATATATGGACTAAGAATCTATACACTAAAGGACAGCATGCTTTATATGGAAAGTGGATTGTGATTGTATTCTTTATATGGATAGTGGATTGTGCCACGTAAGCATGAGGCATACGTCTATTTTTAACATAAACTAACATGTTTTTTTTCTTCTTCTACCTGATAAGGAATTGAAGTAGTAGGCCTACAGCTTCAGAGAAACACACACAGTTGGCATGGACATACATTTCTTGTTTCTCTCCTATTGCTGATGCATATTACCCCTTTCTTTTTTCATTTTTTGGCAAGATAATGTACTCTGTTACTAACCACCTTGGCTCCCTTTCGTGAACGGTCATTTCGTATTGCATACCTTTACGCAGTGGGGAAATTCCTTTCCTCAGATTATTGAAGCTTTTATGTAAAACGCATTGCAGCCGCACAGCGAGCACAGAGAGTGACTGGCTCACTCATTGGCTGTGCTGCAGTTGGATCCAATGGCGAAGTTGGATGTGTTTCGTGAACATCATCATTTACTCTTCCTCGAGTTGTTCCAAACCTGTATGACTTTCTTTCTTCTGCTGAACACAAAAGAAGATATTTTGAAGAAAGTCGGTAACCAAACGACTGATGGACCCCATTGACTTTCATAGCAGGAAAAAAAACATTTTTTGGCAAGATAATGTACTCTGTTACTAACCACCTTGGCTCCCTTTCGTGAACGGTCATTTCGTATTGCATACCTTTACGCAGTGGGGAAATTCCTTTCCTCAGATTATTGAAGCTTTTATGTAAAACGCATTGCAGCCGCACAGCGAGCACAGAGAGTGACTGGCTCACTCATTGGCTGTGCTGCAGTTGGATCCAATGGCGAAGTTGGATGTGTTTCGTGAACATCATCATTTACTCTTCCTCGAGTTGTTCCAAACCTGTATGACTTTCTTTCTTCTGCTGAACACAAAAGAAGATATTTTGAAGAAAGTCGGTAACCAAACGACTGATGGACCCCATTGACTTTCATAGCAGGAAAAAAAAATACCGAACTATGGAAGTCAATGGGGACCAGCAACTGTTGAATTACCAACCTTCTTTAAAATATCTTCTTTTGTGTTCAGCAGAAGAAAGAAAGTCGTACAGGTTTGGAACAACTTGAGGAAGAGTAAATGATGACAGCGTTTTCATTTTTGGGTGAACTATCCCTTTAAATATGCCTACTTATCTACTATATAGTAGGAGAAAACAGAAAGGAGTATCATGTCTGAAACATCAGTATTCATAAAGAGTATAGGCGAGAAGATCCCGGATGAAACTGCTTCCACTCACATTTTGAAGTACCCATCGATGGATACTTTTCTATCCCAGGAGGCCACAGGAGAGGAACGTCATAATCGAACATCACAGAGATCAACAGCGCGGGTGTTTTCAAATGTGAGTAAACATGGTTTCTTGAACTGTTTTAAGGTGTTATTGTTTTAAATCGTTTAAGGTGTTAAGACGTTAGAGAGTATAGTATAGTTGTGATTTTGCTGTAAAAACTTATCTTATTATGTATTATAGCTAACAGGGGAGCTCCAGTAAGTACACATACATCTCTAACGTGGATTTACATAAAGTATATAAATCTAGAAGACACCTATTTTAAATGTTCATTTACATCTGACAGGAAAATCTTCTATAAGTATTACAGATGAGCACATCACAAAATGAAATGGACATCTGAGTGATGTATGTGTGAAATTATGTAGGAAAAATTCAGTTGTCAACACTGATTACATTAGATAAATGTGCTGTAAGTAAGGTAAATAAACAAATCTATCAAATAAGTAAACATAAGTTATCTTATATGATGAATGTTGTGAATGCTGCCATCAAAGGCTTTAAATGAGTACACTACAGACAGACTGATCTCATGAATTGGCGTATGTACAGGGGTTAAAGTGGGCCGGAACGGTCCGGAACTGCGTTCCGGCACCTCAGATAAATTAATTAATTAATTAATTCAAATAAAATAATTCTCATCAAATTCAATGATTCTCATCATTCATCAAATCAAAAAGTAATATCACCCCCTGACCCCGCCTTCACAAACACGCTTCCCGACTTTATGTTCTCAGTCAAGGTTCTCCTGTCTGATTTAAATGCATCTACACCTATGATCTAGACCGGTTCACGCATGCAGACAAAGTCATTCCTCCCTCCCCACTGAACGCCAGCGATTACTAATGCGTGAAATGCACTCACGGTGGTTTAGCGCGGTAAAGTTAGTTTTAGATTCGATATTCGCGGGCATTTGTTTTCCCTTTGTATTATATAATTGTTTTCATTTTGTATTATACTTTATTATTTATTATTATATTTATACCTGAGAATGCTTTGACGCGTTTCCACAGCGCATGATGCCTCAAGGGAACGTCTGCCAATTCCACCAACTGCATTAAACGTAGACTATAATTTGTCTTATTTAAAATTATTTTTAACATTTAAAAACAGACGTTTTCAAATTCCAAAGCTTGTAGAAGGTTACTATTGGCAATACTGACTTAGGCTACAGCTTTCCTGGTAGCCTTGAGTAAATTAACTTGTCTAAGAAAATGATTCATAAAACATATAAATATCAGTTGAGCCTATGTTTACTTTCTTCACTGACAGAGACGAAAATGAAAAGACTATCAGTCAAAGTTCAGCTTTAGGGGAACAAATAGGGAAGGATAAGGAGACAGAGAAAAAGAAAGATGAAGATGAGGTGCGAGCAGGTATTGACAAATAATCTAATGACAAGGTTTTAAAGCTATTTCTTATAAAAAAAATAAAAAAAATGGCCTTCAAAAGCCCTAAATTGCACATAGCCTAATTATGCCAGAGAAATCCAAATTTTATCGGGGGAGCATGCCCCCGAACCCCCCTAACTACCTCACATTTGAGTCAGTTTTGGACGTCCCATTTTTATGTTTGAATATACTTTGTGAAAAATAAGGTTATGTGACATATTGAGGTGGTCAGCAATTTTAACATATATCGTCATCATATCAGTGTAGATGTAGATGGACCAAAATAATACCATTTAAATATAAAGTAAATAAGTATTGTGATACTTGGTGTCACAGTGACACTCTTGTCCCAAAAAGTATTGCTATAGCCTACCACAATACTCAATATGTTGTCCCACAGTGAGTCATTTTTCCCTGTTGCACCAACACAAAATTTTGGGGGTCCTCCACCTGCCAAATCCCACTTTAAAATTGCTGACCACCTCAATATGTCACATAACCTTATTTTTCACAAAGTATATTCAAAAAAATGGGACGTCCAAAACTGACTCAAATGTGAGGTAGTTAGGGGGGTTCGGGGGCATGCTCCCCCGAGAAAATTTGGATTTCTCTGGCATAATTAGGCTATGTGCAATTTAGGGCTTTTGAAGCCAGGCCATTTTTTTTCTAACGCGTTTTTCAGGTTCGAACACGTGAGGCACACAGCACTCTTCACACAGAACGAGCAGTGCGCTGCGTTTGTTAAGTTGCTCAGCAACCACTGAAACAGCTGTCCTATCAGTCAAGTAAACGTCAAAGCAGCCTTTTATTAACTTTATTTACTTTCTGTTAACATTGTGGTAGTTACGGTTCGTGAAGTCGTTAAGCTCCTGGTAACCCGCGAGAGCACCACAAGTTTATCCTCTATCATCGCACTCTCCGGGCGTTCAAGCAACTAGCTTTCATCACTAAAACGGAAGGCCCACGAGGCGCAGCAGGCGCATAAACAGCGCGCAGAACGCTCGCTGGAAACCAATTGAAAATAGGCGCCTCTCACTGCAAAAAACGCGCCAGGTGTGATCGGCCCCATTCACTTCACTTTCGCTATTTAACCAGAGCGAATGAGACGAGTGCGCGTGTGGTGTTTGTCAACGCGCCTTTGGAGAGAAGTGAAAGTGACAGCTCGGCTAGTATCGATACTTCAGGAAATTAGTATTGGTACCGTTCAGATATTTCAGTATCGATATTTATCGAAATATCGATATTTTTGACAACACTAGTAGATATACATTTTGCTCCGTTTCGCTCGGACATTTAACGGCGTACACGTACACGCGGAATCACTCTGACATTTAACGTCGTAGACATACACGCGGAAGATGACGGTTCGTTTCGGCGTGGACATAGGCCTACACGCGGATAGCTCAAAATGCTTATAGATAACACGCCACTTGACTTGAAAGTGGCGTGTATTTTTACGCAAAGTCATGATGTCATGTTGCTACAGAAATTAATAGCAATCTATATGATTATTAGGTTTTAGTTTATTTCAATTATTGTAATTTTAAACAGTGCAATTGCAGCACTTCTCTGATTCTTGATTTCTGTGCATTTGTTGCAGATCTTTTGTAGTGGAGCAGGACCTGCAAAGAAAAGATGATGGCTGCATTTGTGAGGAAAAAAAAGATATTTTAGGGATCTTACTAAAATCAAAGAAATCAAATGACATTGTGCAGGTAAAATGACTGCTTTTGTATTATGTTTGTGTATTTTTGTAGGATCTGAAATGCCATGCCATGGATGAGACCCTCCATCACTCCACCAGCCCTATTGCCTCAGATTTTAAGTACAGCGCAGCACTCAACAACCTCAGGCACAAAGGCACGGCTCACCTCTGGCTGTGAAGAAAGAGCACCAGTGTGTTTTCAGCATGTCATAGCCTCACTCTAATATGCTTCGCTCATGGGAGTGCATGCTGTTGAGACGAGTCTCACTCTCTGTGTGAGGTGATGAGGCAGATGGTGTGCTCGGGCAACGATAGCCTCGTTGTCCCTTTCCCATCCATGATCAGATTCCAGTCTGACTACAGCAATGAGGGACATGATGGACGGCAAAGGTGGGTTCTGTTGATCCAGAGACCGTTCACGTCTGCCGTCTCACCGTCTCATCGCGTCTCCAGACAAGATGGCCACCGCCGAGCCTGTGTTTCTGGACAAGATGGCCGCCGACGAGCCAGTGTCTCCGGACAAGATGGTCGCTGTCGAGCCAGTGTCTCCGGACAAGATGGCCGCCGCCGAGCAGGTGTCTGTTCCTGTTCCTGGGCCGGTGTCTGTTCCTGTTCCTGAGCCGGTGTCTGTTCTTGAGGCGGTGTCTGTTCCTGAGCCGGTGTCTTTTCCTGAGCTGTTGTCTGTTCCTGAGCCTCTGCCATTTGCCGCCCGAGGGAAAGTCTCCGCCATGGCCGCCCAAGGGAAAATCTCTGCCGTGGCCGCCCGAGGGAAAGTCTACGTCATGGCCGCCCGAGGGAAAGTATCCGCCGTGGCTGCCCGATGGAAAGTCTCTGGCCTGACCACCCGATGTACTGACGTTTCTGCCCTGGCCGTCTGCACAGACTGCTTTGCCATGGCCGCCTGAGGATAAATCTCCACCCTGGCCGCCCGATGGACTGTCGTCTCCGCCCTGGCCGCCTGCATGACCTGCTCCACGTCTTCGCCCTGGCCGCCCAATGGACTGTCGTCCCTGCCCTGGCCTCCTGCACGACCTGCTCCACCCTGGCCGCTAGAGTTATTAGTAGGGCTAGAGTTACTGATGTTATGAAGTGCTAGTCCACCTGTCGCTCATTTTTTATTTATTCAAACTTAGTTGCAAAAATAGTCAGGGAAAGATACCATGGTTGTATCTTTAACAATCATCAATGATAAAAACAGAAAATATAAATATTATGGGTTTGTGTTCATCATAATATGAGATTATATAGAGTAGGAAAAAAATGTTTAATATCTTTGATTAATTCATTCTAATATATATACAAAACAAGCAACTCCCACACACTATCATCAGTACTTATAGTGTGCGGGAGTTCCTTGTTTTTTTTTTTTGACTGACTTTGTATTTTTGCCCACGCACATTTCACCTGCAGGTGTGCGCTGGCGTTTGCTAATTGATCATAATATATAAAAATTATATATTTTTTAATTTCAGCAGTTCTAAAAGCAGTTCTATTGAACAGTATTTTTCAAAGGGGACAGAACTGAAGGTGGCTCTTATGGCGCTTTTCCACTGCATGGTACGGTACGGTACGGTACGGCTCACTTATGGCGCATTTCCACTGCATGGTACGGTATGGCTCGCTTTAAATGGTACCACCTCTGTTGAGGTTCCAAGCGTACCATACCGATACTGCAGAAAACAATGCAGATCACTGATTGGTCAGACAGAATCATCACTACCAGAGTCATTGTATTTGCGACACGAGACACTAAACCCGCTTTTTTTTTAAATAGCCAGACAACAGCCAACACTCTAGCACCTGTTTTAAAAGTATTTGCTTCAAAAAAAGAGTATAAACTTCAAAAAAATAAATGGCTGAATCGTGGTCAGTGGACGAGTTGCAGACGTTCCTCTCATTGGTTGCCGAGGAGCGGATGTGGCAACACAGAATGAAAAATTCACATTTAATATGATGATGTCATGGCAGTAGAGACGCCAACTATAACGATCAGTCCCATCCACTTTGAAGCGGTACTAACTGCAGTGGAAAAGCAACCAAGCTAAAGCGAACCGAACCCTGCCGTACCGAGTCGAGTCGTACCACGCAGTGGAAAAGCGAAGCGAGCCGAACCGTTTCACGCCGAGTTGTACCGTACCGAGCCGTACATGCAGTGGAAAACATTAGAGAGGATAAGGACACCATAACCAGGCTGTCTGTGAACTTTGTTTGTATGCAATGATATTAGACACTTTGTTTGAGGCAGTAGCGTAGGTGAGGAATGTTTTGCTTTGGCTGAATTTGTCCTTGTGTCGTGTAATAACTTCTGTATGACTTGGCAATAAACATTTTTGTAAGTGTGTCTATAATTGGATTGGCTAAACTGATTTTATCTTGGGTGCGGGTCGGGTGTCGGTTCTATTTTAAGTGTGTCAGGTGCGGATTTTAATTAGTGCTGCTGTCAGAAAACGGGTCGAATGCATTATACTGTATGTTGTGGAGTTACATTGATTCATCTCATCGACTAGCATGTACCGCCATGTTTAACTTTGACACAGTTCCCTGAGACAGCTGTGACATTTTTGGGTCAAATAGTCCTCAAACTTTTGCCATTGCCTTAAAACTGGTTACACTCACTGTTGTCACTTGCAAAAACCAAATGTCAGCACCGTGGGTGGAAACGTGCAGATTAAGGGGCGGTAATATAATAATTTTTCTTTTTAGAACTACTACAAGAAAGTGCATTCAGAGCAAGTGAACTGCTATATAATACTATATGCTCATGGAAGTGAGTTGCAACAACATTAAACAGCTCAGGTAAACACACCGGGTGCAGATCGATCTGCCAACTCTCACGCATTGGCCGTGAGACACACGCATTTGATTGATCTCACACGCCACACCCCTGATTTCTCATGCTGAAGTGTCAACCCGGTCGCTCAAATGCCTGAAAGATGAGTTTATCTATAGATCTACCTGTTCAGCCACTCGTGATCGACTAGTTATGCCACAAATTTGTCAGATATACTGAAATACGTCCACACTGCAGAAATGTTGCTTCAGACAAGCACGTGCAGGTCGCGGTTTCTTTTTGCGTCATCACAACATTCCGGCCGTATTGTTTCGGTGATAAAAGTATTTCGGTCTTTCGAATTTTCGGTGGCCGAATATTCGGTGCATCCCTAGTTTCAGGTTGGTAGATGACTGGGGACTAGGTTATAGCACTTAAACACGGAAAAGTTGGATTTTCCTGATAAAATGCCCTGGCTCTTCCAAGCTTTATAATGGCAGTCAATTGCTGTTTCTGTTTTTAAGTCCATTAAAGTGCATCTATACATCATAAAGTGCTCCACACGGTTTCGGGGGTTGAAAAAGGCATTCTGAAGCTATATATTAAGAAAAATATCTATATTTAAAACTTTATAAAGTAAAATAACTCGCTTCCCGGGCGCACACATAATTGGGAACAGCAACCCCTTCGTGTATTTTTTGTGATTTTAATTGCTCTTTTTTTATCAAACATGCACAACAATTTTACAACAGTCGAGACTGTATTTTACAACAACTGATTGTGCTGATTCTGATGTTAAGTTTGGGTTTTTGGGAGATGTGACAGCCAACCGAGCATGACTATACCAGCTCAGCAAACAGAAGTCTACTACTGAGAAATTTCACGTTATTTGAGCGGACTTTGCTTTTCCAGTGCGTGATCGGTACATGATTGGAGCGTTTGGGGCGTTAATGACAGAGCAGAACGCGCAGCGCAAACATGAGTCGAACATTGAGCAGCAGAGAGCGCAGCGCGCACACACACACACACACACACACACACACACACACACACACACACACACACACACAGAGACACAGACACAGACACACACACAGACACAGGGGCGTCAGACTGGGGGTAAAACCAGTACTGATTACCAGGGCCCCAAGGGAAGAGAGGGCCCTTGAAAAGTCTGGAATATATTTTATTTTACCTGGATATTTTCATTTCCTAATTAAATTTCACAATGAATGTCAGATGAAATGTAAAGTTGGTGTATTCGCTGAATAACTTGGTTGATTGACTGACTGGTCCCACCCCTTGCTAATGCGCCAAATGTTTTAGTCCATCACACATTTTGTTTAAGTTAGTTAGTTGAGCATCTGATGGAGCGCAAACTTATGCTGTAGAAATGTCTTTCTCAAAGAAAGCCAAATCAACCACCAAAAAAAAAGGAAAGACAGGAGAAGGAAATAAAACAAAATGAGGGGAAACAATTGGTAACTGACTTATTTTCAAAGAAAGGTGAGCACAAACTTGAACACGAAATCTATAATGCTAAAATCTCTGCGATCGTTAATGCTAAAAATTAACTGAGACAACCCATTGAAAGAGCAGAACATACACTTTCATACACTTTCAGATGATAATTTGGTTATACATGTAATCTGAGGTAAAGGCTAAATAAATAACCGTACACTAACAATGTTGTTTGCATACAACACACCATTATTTATTTATTTAACCTTTATTTACCCAGGTAAGCACATTGAGAACAGTTTTTCATTTACAATGGCGACCTGGCCAAGATAAAAGCGTCGAGGTACAAAAGTTACACATGTAATTACAAGACAAAACAGATCAAACATTTACAAATTTATACAAGTAGTACAAAAGGTGTCAATATATTGAGGTAATGATTATTAAATAAAAACGGCATTGCTCTATGCCATACAATCAATAGACGAAATAAATATAGAGGTTTAAAGACAGCCATGGTATATTAAAATGTACAAATACATATATTAATGACTAAAGTATGAGTCGGATTAGCATGTACAATGGTCTGACATTGTGTTTGCTAATAATAATTTGAATGTAGATAACGGGACAATGGATTCGAGCTTCAGAGCTTTTTGAAGTGTATTCCAATCGTTAACAGCGGAAAACTGAAAAGAAAGGCGGCCAAAGGAGGTACGGGCTTTAGTAGCAGTCAAAGTGATATACCTGCTTGAACGAAGGTTCATAAAGGGGGTAGCTCTAGAGATTAGTGATCTTAGATAAGGTGGGGTTTTACACAGTAGACATTTGTAGATGAAATGATAGCAATGTTTTTGACGTCGGGTCTGTAATGAAGACCAGCCGATTAAACTATAGAGGTCGCAGTGGTGGGTATTATATGGAGCATTGGTGACAAAACGGATGGCTGTATGATATACAACATCTAGTTTACTAAGAAGAAGTTTGAAGCATTCTGTAAATAATATCACCATAGTCAATGATTGGAAGGATGGTCATTTTCACGAGAGCAACTTTTGCTGGGAAAGTGAGAGAGGCTTTATTACGGAATAAGAATCCAATCCTGGATTTAATTTTAGTTTGGAGCTTATTAATGTGAGTCTGGAAAGAAAGAGAAGAGTCTAACCAAACCCCTAGGTATTTGTAATTGTCTACCTGTTCTATAGCAGACCCATCTAGTGTGGTAATGCTTAATGGGCAGGTAGGTACAGTGTGAGATCGGTTAAAAAACATACATTTAGTTTTGGGAGAATTTAGAAGCAGTTGAAGGGAACGGAGTGAATGCTGTATATTATTAAAACTCTCTTGAAGATTTTTTAACACAGTGTCCAACGACGGGCCAGCCGTATAAAGGATGGTGTCGTCTGCATAGAGGTGGATCAATGAATCACCTGCAGCAAGAGCAACGTCATTAATATATACAGAAAATAGAGTCGGCCCTAGAATTGATCCCTGAGGCACCCCCATGGAGACAGCCAGAGGACTGTAAAGTAGGCCCTCTGACTTAACACATTGAAAACTGTCAGAGAAATAATTTGTGAACCAAGCAAGGCAATCATCTGAGAACCCCAAGTTCCTTAATCTATCAATTAAGATGTTATGATTGACAGAATCAAAGGCCTTGGCCAAATCAATAAAGACTGCTGCACAATAATGTCTTTTATCAATAGCAGCTATGATGTCATTTGTGATTTTAAGTGTGGCTGAAGTGCACCCATGACCGGCTCGGAAACCAGATTGCATTTCGGAAAGACTATGATGAGATTCGAGTTGGTGAATAATTTGTTTATTAATAATTCTTTCGAAGACCTTTGAAATGCAGGGAAGAATAGAGATTGGTCTATAGCAGTTTGGATCTAAACTATCCCCTCCTTTGAATAAAGGGATTACTGCAGCAGTTTTCCAATCTTTAGGTAGTTCTGATGAGTTAAGAGAAAAGTTAAAAAGACTGGTGATGGGAGTAGAATAATTACCCAGACAACTTTAAAAAGGAAGGGTCCAGATTGTCTAATCCTGATGATTTGAAGGGGTCTGAAAAAAATGCTGCAACTCCCTTAGAACGTCAGCTATCTGGACATGGGCAAAGGAAAAACGTGGAACATTTTGACTTCCAGGGTGACTGATGTCCTTCCAGGGTACCTGGGCTAAATCATATAAAAAGGCCTGTTCGCAGAAATGTTTTAGAGAGCGTTTGTTAATGATAAGAGGAGGCCTTTTGGTTGCAGACCCATTACGGACACATGCAATTATGCAGTGATCGCTGATGTCTTGGCTAAAGACACCAGAGATGTATTTAGTGGGCATATTAGTTAGGGCAATATCTATGAGGGTGCTCTTATTTGCAGATTTTCGGTTGTATCTGGTGGGTTCGTTAATGATTTGCGTGAGATTGAGGGCATCAAGTTTAGAAAGTAAACTGGATGAAGCATTAAGCATGTCCCAGTTTAAGTCGCCCAGAAGTAAAAACTCATAAGATAAATATGGAGCAAGCAGTTCACATAGGTTGTCTAGGGCACAACTGGGTGCAGAGGGGGGTCTGTAACAGGTGGCTACAGTCAGGGACTTGTTTCTAGAAAGATGGATTTGCAAAATTAAGAGCTCAAACTCTTTTGGCAAAGACCTAGATAAAATGACAGAGCATTGTAGAGCCTGTCTACAGTAAAAAATGACTCCGCCTCCTTTTGTAGTTCTGTCTTGACGGTAAATATTATAGTCCGGGATTGAAACTTCTGAATTTTTAATGGATTTCCTGAGCCAGGACTCAGACACTGCTAAAATATCAGGATTAGTTGAGTGTGTAAGGGCAACAAATAAATCCATTTTAGGAAGTAGGCTTCTGATGTTAATGTGCATAAACCTCAAATTATTGCTATTACAGAAATCTGCATAAGACAACTCCTGAGGGGTTGGAGTGACATTATTTGCTACAGGTCCAGGATTTAATTCAATATCACCTGAGCAAAGTAAGAGCAGTGTAAGGATTCTGAAAAGGCATCAGAATAGGGCGTTTAGAGCATTGGGCAGGGTAAATATGTAGAGAAGATTTTTGGGCAGAATGGAATATATTCATTGCCCTATGGGCAGACAAAGTTATAGTACAGTGAGTATATCGGGGGGGTAAACCTATGTGTAGAGTGACAAAGAAACAGATTGCATCTCTAGGGGAGTTGTATAAACCAGTTGAACCAGTAAAGGTCTCAGTGAAATTAGTGAGAGGAGTAAAATGGATGTCTGTGCTATCACGACTGTCTGGTCTATACTGAAATTGGACAATAAAAACTAACTCAAGCAACAAAAGGCAAAACATATTGCTGGTGAATAATTTGTTTATTAATAATTCTTTCGAAGACCTTTGAAATGCAGGGAAGAATAGAGATTGGTCTATAGCAGTTTGGATCTAAACTATCCCCTCCTTTGAATAAAGGGATTACTGCAGCAGTTTTCCAATCTTTAGGTAGTTCTGATGAGTTAAGAGAAAGATTAAAAAGACTGGTGATGGGAGTAGCAATAATTAACGCAGACAACTTTAAAAAGGAAGGGTCCAGATTGTCTAATCCTGATGATTTAAAGGGGTCAAGATGCTGCAACTCCCTTAGAACGTCGGCTATCTGGACATGGGCAAAGGAAAAACGTGGAAAATTTTGACTAAGTGCTACAGAGGGTGAGGGGCTGTTAATTAGAGTCGGATTCGCCAGATGAAAAGCATGACCAGCCATGGCAAAATGCTTATTAAAGTTCTCAACCATGGAGGATTTGTCAGTAGTGATAATATTATCTAGCTTTAGTGCTGTGGGTAACTGTACGGAGGTGTTCTTATTCTCCATAGTTTTTACTATATCCCAGAACTTTCTAGAATTAGTGTTGCAGGTGGCAAATTTCTGTTTGAAGAAGCCAACCTTAGCATTCCTGACCGCCTGTGTGTATCGATTTCTGACTTCCCTAAAGAGTTGCTGGTCTCTGGGGTTGTTCGATGCTAATGCCTTACGCCACAGAATATTCTTATATTGGTAAGGGCGTGAGTTCTGGAGTGTACCATGGGCTGTATCTACTTTTAGTTCTGAGCCTTTTGTAAGGGGCATGCTTATTTAGAACAGCTAGAAAGGCACTTTTAAAGAATGACCAAGCATCCTCAACTGTAGGGATAAGATCGATATCCTTCCAGGGTACCTGTGCTAAATCATATAAAAAGGCCTGTTCGCAGAAATGTTTTAGAGAGCGTTTGTTAATGATAAGAGGAGGCCTTTTGGTTGCAGACCCGTTACGGACACATGCAATTATGCAGTGATCGCTGATGTCTTGGCTAAAGACACCAGAGATGTATTTAGTGGGCATATTAGTTAGGGCAATGTCTATGAGAGTGCCCTTATTTGCAGATTTTCGATTGTATCTAGTGGGTTTGTTAAAGATTTGCGTGAGATTGAGGGCATCAAGTTTAGAAAGTAAACTGGATGAAGCATTAAGCATGTCCCAGTTTAAGTCGCCCAGAAGTAAAAACTCAGAAGATAAATATGGAGCAAGCAGTGCACATAGGTTGTCTAGGGCACAACTGGGTGCAGAGGGGGGTCTGTAACAGGTAGCTACAGTCAGGGACTTGTTTCTAGAAAGGTGGATTTGCAAAATTAAAAGCTCAAACTGTTTTGGCAGAGACCTAGATAAAATGACAGAGCATTGTAGAGCCTGTCTACAGTAAAGAATGACTCCGCCTCCTTTTGTAGTTCTGTCTTGACGGTAAATATTATAATCCGGGATTGAAACTTCTGAATTTTTAATGGATTTCCTGAGCCAGGACTCAGACACTGCTAAAATATCAGGATTAGTTGAGTGTGTAAGGGCAACAAATAAATCCATTTTAGGAAGTAGGCTTCTGATGTTAATGTGCATGAACCTCAAATTATTGCTATTACAAAAGTCTACATAAGAGAGCTCCTGAGGGGTTTGAGTGACATTATTTGCTACAGGTCCAGGATTTAATTCAATATCACCTGAGCAAAGTAAGAGCAGTGTAAGGATTCTGCAAAAGGCATTCAGAAAGGACGTTAGAGCATTGGGCAGGGTAAATATGTAAAGAAGATTTTTGGGCAGAATGGAATATATTCATTGCCCTATGGGCAGACAAAGTTATAGTACAATAAGTATATCGGGGGGGTAAACCTATGTGTAGAGTGACAAAGAAACAGATTGCATCTCTAGAGGAGTTGTATAAACCAGTTGAACCAGTAAAGGTCTCAGCGAAATTAGTGAGAGTAAAATGAATGTCTGTGCTATCACGAGATTCACGACTATCTGGTCTATACTGAAATTGGACAATAAAAACTAACTCAAGCAACAAAAGGCAAAACATATTGACATGAAATGCAAAAAAAAAAAAAAAGAAAAGGCGCTTCGCGAAAAAATTATGAGCGCGCGCAGCGCTTCGCGTAAAAATTATGAGCGCGCGCACAAATAACAACAAAGATGCTGAGTTCTTACGGTATGTTGGAGAACTGGTTTTCCAGGTTGATTCACAAAATCAGAGGAAAATGTAAATAGTGTCAAAAATCCAAACAGTAACGTTAGGGAGAATGTTGCTAGTGTGAACCCACTAATCCAGGCAGCTAGTCCCGACAGCTGGTCAAAAGATCCGTTTCAAAGGTGAACTTCACGTCGGAAAGGCACACTGAAGCGTCGTTGTGTAATCCTGTCGGCAAGACACTCGCGATGGACCTGCAGAGCTCCGAGAGGACAACGCTGGGGAGTGAGGACGCCTGCCAGCCAGCCGACCAGGTCGAGGTAGACCGAACTCCGTTGCTACCTGCTACGAGGTGCTGTAATGTACGCAGTTGCGGCTAGTCAGCTGAGCTGGGTAGTTGATGGCTGTTACTGGCCCGATGGTTGGCTGTGATAATCCAATAAATTGAGGAGTGATCCTGTAGATCACCGTGCAATCGAGGGTATCAACAATGTAATAGAAAGATAGATAGTCCCAGGATGAACAAATAATGAAGCCCACTGGAGTGCGTGCAAGAATTGTTTTTATAAAAACAAGGTTATAAAAACGACGTGCACGTTTAAAACAATAGACACACTATGTACACAGACGCAAACAAACTGTCTTGACCTCGAGACGCCATCTCTTACCTTGTATAAAGGTATATGGCTCATAAATGTGTGAGAAGGATTCGCTGAGTTATGTTTCAGTTTATAGACGTGCTCAAGAAAAAAAAGTTCACCGCGACGGAGAGGCAGAACGCACACCCTGTTTATTTTCTTTATTTTACAAAAGCACAATGTTTTCATTTGATTGTAAGTGGACACATACAAAAGTAAAAATATCACAGATTCTTTTTTTATATTCCTTTTTTCTGTATGACCATAAATCGCGTTTCTCGACCTCAGAGGGTTAAAGAAGATTAAAGAAAATAGTCCAACGCCGAGGTACAACGAGCACACTCAGGCCCTTAAGAGAGCAGCCAGAAAAATGGAGCGCAACTGGAAGTAAACAAAACTGGACGTTTTTCGTATTTCGTGGATAGAGAGCACGATTGCGTTCAGAGAAGCCATAAAAACTGTTAGATCTGCTTATTTTGTGACTCTCTTAGAAGAAAACAAACACAACCCTAGGTATTTATTTGATACAATGGCTAAATTAACAAGAAATAAAGCTTCTACTTCTGAAGTTTCCAAAGAGTATAGCAGTAATGACTTTATGAACTTTTTTACTTACAAGATTGATAATATTAGAGAGAAAATTATAACTATGCAACCATCTACTACAGTATCGCATCAGACATTGCATTGTAGTCTACATGTATGTTAGACCTTGTATGTATGCCAACATGTATCTTAGCCTACTTAAAAGTTTTCGGTACATATCCTAATGACAAAGATGAATTACTGATATTAAGATGAGGATCTATGACTTCGGGAAGCATCTCTTTCAGTAGCTTAGTCGGTATAGGGTCTAACATACATGTTGTTGATTTAGATGATTTAACTAGTTTAAACAATTCTTCCTCTCCTATAGCAACGAATGAATCGAATTTTTCTGATATTTCATTTTATCCAATCTGATTTATTTATTTTACCCCTAAACGTTAATTAATGCATTAACTATCAAACATGTACTAACATGTTTAAGGCTGCTGTTATTCTTGCATGAATAATTATGACTCCTGTTGTAGTTAAGGATCACTCTTCATTGGTTCATGATTAGTTCATATCTTCACTAATCATGAGTTCATGTTGAAGTAACTATTAATTCAGGTTTTAGTACATGACTATTCATGCCCTGTTATTGTTAAGTGTTACCAAAGAATGTGTGACCACATATGGAAATGGAATGCATGATTGTACATGTTTCCAGTGATTATTCAACTGAGTAGGAATAGGGTACATTATCTACTAATTCATGAGGCATGCATAGACAAAATACAATACTTTACTGGAGAACTGTATATTTATCACATGTCTACTACCATACACAATGCTCACATCATAACTATGGATAACCGTTAGGTACAAATGCGATTAAGGTATAACTAAGAACAATCAATGTTCTAAAAATTCCAGAGGGTTTTTGCACCCAGGTCTGTGGGGCTGTGCCCCCCTCGGGATGAGGCGCGTAAAAATACATTAACCAGCTCCTTCCTGACACCCTCATGAAACCACTGTAACATCCCCGCCTCCTCTGGTGATTTGTGGAGCTGCGGTTTCCAGCGAAATGTTGAATCTTCTGTCGCTTCCTTCTATCTCCTAAGACAAAGAACATTTAACATCCCCCAAGAAGTATCTAAATTGGTACCCCTTTCAGAGCACTTGGCAGCGTGGAAGCTACTGCCGGGTATTTCTCCTTGGGTCCTAAAGACAGTAGAGAAAGTCTCCTCCTTCAGTGGTGTGGTCTCCACTACCGTGAAACCAGAGCAGGTGCAATTTCTGTCACAAGAGCTGCAATCTCTTCTGGGCAAAGGGGCCATAGAGCATGTTCCCCTCTCAGAGAGAGAGTCAGGCTACTACAGTCGGTATTTCTGGTTCCCAAAAAAGATGTGGTTGCATCCAATTTTAGATCTTTGCGTTTTGAAAGTCCCTCAGAACATACAAGTTCATGATACTAACGATCAAGATGATTCTTACGCAAATCCAACACAAAGATTGGTTCGCCACAGTCGATCTCAAGGATGTATATTCTCACTTTGAATTGATATCCTCCAATAAAGTAGGTTTTGGTATGTAGGCCTTTTGTATATCACTAATTCACTAATATTTACCAGATCTTCTACATCTTTAATTCATTTAACTCTATGAAACAGGTCAGATGTCTGGTGTGTGATAAATAGCTTATGTATTAAAATAATACTTCCTCCATGCTCAGACACTTTAGAGCTCTGCATGACACTGCTAGGGTTGCCAACTTTGGGACTTTGGCTGGAGTGAGACTCTGTAAAACATCAGTGCGCGCACGTAACCCAACCCTAATTTTAAAAACATCAGTCCTTGTTTACTTAGTATAAACCCTGATTTATGAAAAAAAAATGTTTTTTCAAAATGTACAATTTATTGATTGCACTATAAAAATAAATAAAGATAAGAGGTGATTAAATAACAAACATGTAAAACAACAACATCAAAACAATAAAAAAAATCTCAAAACAAAAGGGACACATAATAGTTACTCCACCTCCCCAGAAAACCAGTTTCATACATTAGGCCTGTTGTAGCCTATGCCACAGTGGCAGTGTTGGCCTGCTTCACCACCTCTGCAGGAGGCTCGTATCTGAAGCAGAGTTCGATCTGTTCATGAACGTTCATTGCGTCTGTCACGTGACAAATGAACAAAAGACTCGGAAAGTAATTATTTATGTTCCCTGTAAATTATTTTTGACTGCATTATAATGATTTCTTAATTCAGAATATGATAAAGACTGCGTAGGTGGATGTGTTCGGGGAATTTGGCTGTTAAAAGTATAACATTTAAAGCCCCTTAAATGAATGAAATTACTCGAAAAAAGATTTGTTCATTTTAATGAACGAGATTGAACAAACGAGTGAGTAAAATGATCCGAACTTCCCATCATTCACAGGGTGCCATCAAGTGACAGTCTGTTCTGTGTCAGTCTTGTTTAGGCCAATAACTGAAAAGGTTCACTCAGCATCCGCATTTGACTGTGGCAGGCTCAACACAATCTGGGCAACCTTTGATAATTTTTTTGATCATCACACACAATGGGGGAAAAAGTTTTTGCACTTTAAAAAAAGCAAAAATGTTTTTCACAATTTTAATCACATTTCCTGCATTTACATACCTTTAGGGACTATGGTGATACAAAATCCAGGAAATAATTAAGTTGATTATAATGATAAATTCTGCCAAAAAGAATATAGTATGTTACTAAACTAGAAAAATGTCTTACTATCTTTATTGTTTAATAGGGGCCAATTGCCAAGACTTGAGAGAATCATTTTATAAAGTCAAAAATGTTCACCATTAATGTTTTGTGTGCAAATAAAATTTAAATAATGTGAGACTCAATTTCCACTGTAATTTAGAAACAACATAAAGACAGTATATTTTAAACAATTGTTTAATGCCTTTTTTTATGAAGGCCAGTATCACTGTAGCTACTGATGTCTCCATGAAAATGATTTTTGAACTTTTAATATAAGTGAACTTAAAACTTTCCTCACATAAACCCCAAAATAAATGTAATATTTACATGTGCCCTTCCTGTCTAACAGGTATGAAATATACAGAAATTGAATTAGGTTATCAAACAGTACGCACTGCATAAATTATGAATTAAATTAGATTAATCCTTATTAAAGCTGCAAGCGTTCTTTAGTCAAGAGCAGTTAGTGATTTTCTCTGTTCCCTTTGTTCTTTGTTTAACTTTACTGACTTCAGAATTAGTGGCTGCTGTCACTTTAAAATCTGCCGCTGCTGACAGGCTCTCATGCATCTCATTTTCTCATTCTTGTTCATTTAAGACTTTATGTAACTAATTTAAGACCGCTTATTGTTATGAGGATACTCGACAAAACTGACATTTTGGCATGTGTTATTGTTCGTTCAAGCGCGAAAGAGAACTGCCCAGCAAAACTGATTCTAACGTGCTCGATGCGTTGTGTGGTTGAGTGTGTGCTTCAGGACATTCACAGACAGCGCGATACCTGCTCATTATAACTTTCAGTGAGGTATTTTTTGTGTGTGCAAGCGACGTTCCTGGACGCGGCTGCGCGCATTGACGATGATGGCGTGCGGTTAAAAAATCATAAACTAATTTGAAAGTGGGGGGGACATTTCCCCCCTGTCCACATAGGAAATTACGCCCGTGAGTGAAAGGCACACCATTTTGTTATCTGCTTACCTTGTCATCCAAACTTTCAAATGCAAATCAGTGGCTCCGACTCCGAACCTATGCTCTGAACTCTCTCTGAACTTGTCACACGCAACTGACGTATCAGGCGCAAAGTTTTCAGCGAATCAACGATCAGAATATACTGCAGTGAGAACGTTGTAGGCAGATATTACAGCTGTGGGCCTTAAACTGCTCTCCTGTAATTAATACGCAGTGGTCTAGTCATCAACAGAAAATGAACGGATTGAGAGGGGAGAAAAATGGATTTTGGCGTGACATTTCTTGCGTGTGCGTGAGAGCGTGAGATTGATGCTGAAAGTGTGAGTGTCACGCCAGATGCGTGTGAGTTGGCAACCCTGCACTGCACAGCCTGTGACCAATCCTGTAAACACGTAGAAGGCTATTACCTCCACTCCTAAACGTTTGTCGTTTCATCTGCATTATCATAATTTCACTATGAAGCTTACCTATGAGCCTGGAAATCCAGACCCAAATCCGAAAGATTAAGGGTCTGGCATCGAGTAATGAAAATCGCCAACTCAAGGGGCGGCACCAAGCATGCATTTGAAAATCTCACTGCACACTACGACCAATCACAACAATACACAGGGTGACGTATGAGCTAACTGGTAGATTAGACTCTTGCCGTATCCGGTCGGCAAAACAGCAAAAACGTCCTTCTTGCAAAGGAACGATTCAAGCGCCGTCTTCTGTTCCTAAAAAGCCACGTCTAACTCGTTCATTGTAGCGGCCAAAGCTGTTTCAAACAACTGGTGTTCATCCATAACCATCTGAATGTTTACTAATGACTTCGATGTCACAGCGATGTCGTCATCATGCCTATGGCCCGCCTATATCAGATACACTGATGTGACTGCTGCAGCTCGGCTACAAGGGTATAGTTAATGAGCATCATTACTCAATGCCAGAGTAACTCGCTGAGCAAATTCAAATTGTGCTCTTGCGAGAACTCTGGATTTCCAGGGTAACCTACAGTATGACTTGTATTTGTTATTAAAACATAATGCTCTTTTCTTCAGGTTCTCGAAAGCAGATGATTGATGAGGAGCTGGTGAATATGATCATCAGAGACTGAACAATTTTCAGTGGTGGAGGATGAAGGGTTCAGGGGTCTCATCCATGCTCTGGATCCTACTGTACTGCCAAGCAGGTAGGTGTCTGTACAAATAAATAGTCCAAAATATTTATATAACCTTTCTTTTACATTTATTTTATTGTTGCACATTTAGGCCTTGAATAAAATGCTGGCCTCAAATTACGAGGAAGCCATGAAGCAAGGCCAGGGCTGAAATGGAAAATGTCAGGGCTGTGTCTTTACCCTCAGATATGTGGACATCACTTAACATGGATGCATACCTTGCTATAACCTGCCACTACATTGATGAAAATTATAAGATCACCACTGTCTTGTTGGAGGAAGAGAAGTTTCCAGATAAATGGCACTGCAGTTTTTGTGTACACCAGCCTCCTCTGTATCCAGTGTGAGAGTATTTGTTTTCAAAGGCAGGGGAAGGGATACTGTCCAATGGGAGGAATAGGCTCAGCCCAAACAATATCAAAAAGCTTTTATTTCTCAATAAAAATCTCTAAAATATAAATTTTTGTTCCCACATTCTTCTTCATCCACAGTTACATAAGTGCATTTAATAACCACATAATTAATGATCTCATCACATATTATGTTCTTATTTGATTTTTACACCTTTGTAACAAAAGTAAACAAAGTAAAAAAATTCTTTGTCCATTTGCCAACTTCTTTGAAGTCACATTATGATATATACTGCTATACTAGTTAGAAATAATATAGACGATGTTATTACAATACAATTAATTGTATGCCAAATACATGTCACATACACGTCTTTTAGTTTTAAAAATCTTTTAATTGCATGCTTACCATGAGCACCCACAACATAGCTAAATAGTATTTTATTGTAATAAATGGACTAATATTGACTTATATTACAATGAATTACCACATTATGGTACATCAAATATATTATCACAGGGTAAAAGTTTGTCATGATTTTATTTGTGCACTCCAGAGTAGAATTACGTCAATGAGGTGGGTTTTTCATCAATGAAGCTTCATCCCAAGTACCAGCTGTTGTACATTTTATGATCCACTAGATGGCATTGTAATCGATACTCTGAGACTTCAAATCTTTTCTCTGCAGAGTTAGAGGAAAGCCTCATAGGGCTTCATTTTGCCATCCCTAGCAGATGGTTGTGGTGAAGCCAGGGCAAAGCACAATGAAGCAGAGATATGATACTTGCTGCACACAGACTCTGAACCAGTCTAACTGCCAGGCAGAAAGAACCAGCTGACGGGGAATCTCAGGGAACAGGCAGGAACCAACACAGAAGACAAGACAACAAGAGATAACAAAAAACAAGAGCAAAAAAAAAAAAAAAAAGGAAAAACAACAAAACCAAAAAAGGCCCGGGGTGCAAAACTAGCACACCAGAAAACGTCTCGGGTTATGACTATAACCCTTGTTCCCTGAGAAGGGAACGAGACACTGCGTCGTTGAAAATGACTCTTTGGGGACGCTCCCTTAGCGTGTGCCTCTGAAGTATGAATGAAACTACTCCAATCCTGATTGGTGTTGCGTCATGACGTAACATGTGACGGCATAACCGGATGCATAAAAGTGACGCCGACACACACACACATTAGCCTAGCGATGAAGCAAGCCGCTCTCAGGCCTAGAGGGGCGTGGCAGGACAACGCAGTGTCTCGTTCCCTTCTCAGGGAACAAGGGTTATAGTCATAACCCGAGACGTTCCCTTTCGAGGGAACTCGCACTGCGTCGTTGAAAACGACTCTTTGGGGAACGAATGCCCACTAGGCCACGCACCGAGAAAAGGCCTGCCCTAGAGTGAAACTGAACTCAGGCACCCATCTAGGACGAGAGCACATGTGCGCCAGGCGTACTAGGGAGGTGCAGACTATAAAACCTGATAAAAGTGTGTGGGGTAGCCCAACCGGCTTGCCTCACAGATCTCCTGGAGGGGCACTCCCAAGAGGAGGGCTCTAGAGGACACCATGCCTCTAGTAGAATGAGCCCTTACAGCCAAAGGTGAAGGCAAATTGCGCACCTTGTAGGCCTACTTATGGTTTGTTTAGCCGGGAGCCCCTCATTAGGTGACCCGAAACACACTACAGTAAGTCCGACCTCCTCCAAGAAGAGGACCTCTCAAGGTAATACTCGGAACTCTGACTGGCAGAGCAAGGAACCTCTTCTCTTCTGCCGACACATGTGGTGGAGGATGAAATGCTTGCAGGACCATGGACCTAGCCATATTAAATTGCACTTAAGGCACATAGCTGGGTCTCGGATGCAGGATGGCCTTAACTCCGCCGGGGCAAACCCCAAGCAAGCTGGCGTTAATGCCAGGGCTTGGAGGTCTCCCAGTCTCTTTATAAGAAGTAGCTAAGAGAAAGGCTATCTAGAACGTGAGGTCCTAGGCAAAGCCGACTGAAGGGATTCGAAGGGAGCCAGGGATAGCCCTTCGAGAACCACCGCCAGGTACCAGGAAGGAACCCTGGACCTGACTGTCAGTCTCATCCTCTATGTACCAAGGAGAAATAGTATGACCAGATGGTGCCTCCCCAAAGGCCCAATATTCAGTGGTGCATGGAACGCCGCAATGGCATCCATGTGCACCATCCATGTGGACGGGGAGAGATTCGCAGAGAACGATCTTGAAGAAAATCCAGAACTGAAGCCACTGGGCAGTTAACTGGGCCTAACTCATGTTCTCTATACCAAGTGGAAGAACATTCCACTTAAGGCCATATAATCTCCTAGTAGACGGAACCCCAGAGATAAGTATGGTTCCGTGCACCCCAAATGATAGAACAGCATTTAGGTACTGAGCCCCCTCAGAGGCCAGACCCACAATTTCCACAGCTCTGGGCGAGGATGGAATATAGTACCCTCCGCCTGAGATAACAGATCCCCCCTCAGAGGAATCTGCCATGGCGGAGCTATCCGGAGTGAAATTAAATCCGAAAACCATACTCGGGCCGGCCAAAACGGGGCTACCAGAAGAAGACTGATGCCCTACTGACGGACACTCTCCAGGACTCCCGGGGGCAGAGCGATCGGGGGAAAAGCGTACAGGCGAAGCCTCGGCCAGGCCTGTACCATGGCATCCAACCCCAACGGGGCTGGATGAGTGAGGGAGAACCAAAGTGGACAGTGGGACGTCCCTTGAGACGCAACAGATCCACTTCCATTGGTCCAAACCTCTGCCATATCAGCTCCACCACCTCTGGATGGAGTCTCTATTCCCCGGGCCTCAGCCCCTGCCTTGACAGGATGTCTGCTCCCTGATTCTGAACCCCCGGGACATATATTGCTCTTATAGATAATATTTTCCCTTGGGACCATAAAATAATCTGATGCGCCAATCTGGATAGAGGGCGCGATCTGAGTCCCCCTTGTCGGTTCAGATACGCTACCACTGATGTATTGTCCGAACGTATCAAGACGTGGTAACCTTTGATGTCTGGGAGGAAACTCCTCAGAGCCCTGAACACAGCCAACATTTCTAGGCAATTTATATGCCAAGAATGATGAAGGTCCTGCCACAGACCCCTGGCAAAGCGCCGATAACCGCGCCCCAGCCAGTGAGGGAAGCGTCTGTTGAAATGGTTTTCCGGCGACATGACGCCCCTAATACTGGCCCTTGGGACAAGAACCAAGATTTCTTCCATATTAATAAGGAACGAAGGCATCTGCGCGTAACCTTTATTATACGGAACGGATTCCCCTTGGGGGAAAAACCCCTCGGCTTTAAGCCACCACTGCAGGGGCCTCATGTGAAGAAGGCCCAAAGGAATTATGTTGGATGCCGCTGCCATGAGGCCCAGCAGTCTTTGAAATTGCTTTACAGTGATGGCCTGGCCTAGCTTTATCCCTGACACCATGGTCAGGATGGATTTCGATACGTGCGGGAGACATACGTGCCTGCATCATAACCGAATTCCATACTATGCCCAGAAAAGTAGTTTTCTGAGCTGGTTCTAACACACTTTTCCTAGTGTTGAGTCTCAACCCCAATTTCTGAATGTGGCCAAGAACGACATCTCGATGCCGAATTGCCATTTCTCGAGACTGGGCCAATATGAGCCAGTCATCGATATAATTCAGAATACGGATACCCTGAAGCCTCAGTGGAGCCAGAGCTGCATCCATACACTTAGTGAACGTGCGGGGAGAGAGTGCTAGGCCGCACGGAAGAACCCGATATTGGTACGCTTCGCCCCCGAAAGCAAACCTCAGGAACCTCCTGTGACATGGAAGGATGGAGACATAAAAATAGGCGTCTTTTAGATCTATCGTGACAAACCAATCCTCGGATCTGATTTGATTCACGATGATGGGAACAGTGAGCATCTTGAACCTGAATCTCCTCAGAGAAAACTATTCAACTGCCTCAAATCTAAAATCGGCCTCAGCCCGCCATCCTCCTTTGGAACTATAAAGTACCGGCTGTAAAACCCGGCCTCTTTCTCTGGTAGGGGAACAATTTATATGGCCCCTTTGACCAGTAGAGTTCTGTACCTCTTGTTCCATAACCCGAGCCTGTTCTGGAACCACTGCAGTCAGTACCACCCCAGCAAACTTGGGAGGTCGGTGACCGAACTGCAGTCTTTACCCATATTTTATAATATTCAGGACCCATATAGATATATTCGGAAGGCGTTGCCATTCTTCTACAAAATCTACTAAGGGAACCAGCCCCTCGAGACTCACCTCGGGTGTTTTTCGAGCACTATTCTCGACCTCCTGAAGCGGAGGACCGGCAGGAAAAAGTCGAGAAAGATTTTGTGACCATAGACGGTGCCCTATTGCAAGCTTTTGGGGTGAACCCCACGGTGTGCGTTCCCTGGAAATCATTGTGGCCCGAAGCGCACTTTACGGCGGGATACAGATATCGATTTCCTGAGGGCTCCCCCAGAGGGGAGACTCTTTGGGTTTCGTTCTCGACACCCTGAAGCGGAGGACCGGCAGGGAATAAATCGAAAACAGTTCCGATTGGCGAACGCGAACACTGGCCGCAAGCCTTTTGGGCGCCTTTTACAGCGTGCATTCGCTGAAAACCGATGTGTCCCAAAGCGCACTTGAAGCTGGATACAAACATCGATTTCCTGAGGGCTCCGCGGAGGAGCGATTCTCGCTCATACCTCCACGGGGGGGGACAGCCATCTTCGTCTCGTTTTCGATACCCTGAAGCGGAGGACCGGCAGGGAAAAATCTTAAACGATTTTTGATGTTCGCTGCTCATCATTTTAATTCTTCAGAATTAAATGCAGCCAAAAACACTCGATAAGTGAAACACGGTCTGGATGGTAGGTTGAATTAAAATATCTAACTTCCAAAAGTCAGATAATATATTCCATCATTTCAATTCCATCATATTAATTCATAGAATTGAATGCAGCCATAATCACCAGACAATACTGTTTTAATATTTATTTATACGGTCTCGTAATCTACACGCTGCCTCGGCAAACGCGAGATTCGAGCCGTTACAATATATTTGGCTTTCATCCCTCGAGAAGAAAGTCATCAGGTTGAAACATCCGACAGCGCACGGATTGCACTCGCGCCGATATATTTCTCAATGAAGTGAACACTGCCAGCACCCTCAGGAGCTGATTGTGAATGCCTCGCACCCAAACAGTATTATTTCACAGATCGCGTGTGTACCTTTTATTGCAGACTCGTAATCTAAGCGCTGCCTCAACAAACGCGAGATTCGAGTCGTTCACAATATATTTGGCTTTCATCTCTTCGAAAAGAAAGTCAACGGGCTCGAGGCTGAAACACCCGAAACGCACGGCTGTGTGCGTCGAGATATTTCTTAAAAACCACAGCCAGCACCCTCAGGAGCTGACAGTGCATGCCTCGCACCCACACAGAATCTTTATTGCAGAGGAGCCGTCATCTACGCGCTGCCTCGACAAACGCGAGATCCGAGCTATAGATTCTGTATTGCAATGTAGTGGGACAACTTTTTATTTTTATTTTGGGTTACAACAACACCGGCGAGTGTGACTCATGTTCCTCGTCCCCGATGCTGAGCACATCCACTTCCTCAGAAGCAGATAGCTCGAGCATCGGGCACCGCTGAGGCTGTGACCTGTGCTGCAGGAAACGCTCGTCTAATTTACTTTTTACTTGCGTTCCCTGCTCATCTTGTGGCCAGCTAATATTGAGTCTGGCCACAGCACGAGTCACAACCTCAATCAGCTCCTCATACGCATGACCATGAACCGGCGAGTTTCGTTCATGGTCATCCGCCTCGATGCTGAGCACATCCACTTCCTCGGAAGCAGAGAGCTCAAGCATCGGTCCCTGATCGCGGGCAGAAGAAGCCGCAGCGCGGGCTTCTGCACCACGAGCAGGAACCTCAGGATCCTCAGATGATGAATGAGAAAGTGCCGCAGCAGTCTCATTCTCATCTGCAAGATCCTTCTGCGATCCCCACGAACTCAATCGCCGCGCTGCCTCAACAGACGCGGGACCAGATCCGTGGGGAACGCGAGCCTGACCCTGTTCATCAAAACAAGCCAGGCGGGAGCGCAGCACTTTTATTGATAGTGCTTCACAGTCACCGCAAGCAGCTCCCTCGAGAGCTGCCCGGGCGTGCTGCGCTCCCAAACAGCTCACACACAGCTGATGTGTGTCCCCACCCGTGATGTATCTAGGGCAGGGGTGCACACATTGCTTGAACTGTTCACTCGCCATATATATAAATCACTCTTTCACAGACAAACAACACCAAATAGAACGAACAACAACAGAGAGCGCTTGCTGAAGAGCGAAAGCTAATGTGTGTGTGTGTCGGCGTCACTTTTATGCATCCGGTTATGCCGTCACATGTTACGTCATGACGTAACACCAATCAGGATTGGAATAGTTTCATTCATACTTCAGAGGCGCACGCTAAGGGAGCGTCCCCAAAGAGTCGTTTTCAACGACGCAGTGCGAGTTCCCTCGAAAGGGAACTAAGAAACTAAATATAACTGGAGCTATAGAAAAGGAAAATAAACTAAAATAAATATAAATGAATAACTGGAACTAGCAAACAACAAAATAAAACAAGACTGCAACCTTGAAGGGATGCTAAAGAGAAAATTAATAAATTAGTTTATTTTTAAATTAATTAAAATGAGTTAACAAAAGCAAAAACAAGAGATAAACAAAATAAAGCTTGGCAGAACTAGAGCAAAATAAAGAATAGAACTTGACTAGACTAAAAATCAGAAACAATGAAAAACACTGAAAAAAATAAAATAAATACAAAGCTAGAACTGACAGAGACAAACAGGGCCCTATTTTAATGGTCTGAAACGCAAGTATCAAGCGCGAAACGCAAGTAACTTTGTGGGCGGGTCTTGGGCGCTGTTGCTATTATACCGGCGGGATAAATGACTCTTGCGCCTGACGCAAATCTAAAGTGGGTTGGTCTGAAGTAGCTTCATTATTCATAGGTGTGGTTTGGGCGTAACGTGAAATAAACCAATCAGAGCGATGTCACAGGCCGGGGTGGGGACAGAGCCAGTGGTCCACCACCTGCACCACTACCACTCTGAGGAGCTACACCACGAGACAGGACACAAGATAAGATAAATCAAGTGACTTTATTGGATATTAAAACATACTTAAAATGGCATCAGCATGAAGAACTGAATGGAGAACTAAAACTCTCTCTTCTTCAGAGCGACCAGGGGACTCAGGATACTCGGCGCCCAAGGGTCCTCAGATGAGCAACCCCGAACAGCGGGAGGAGCAGGCTTGCTCTATTTCTTCAGAACAGTGGTAGAAATTAGAACACTCGGGACACAAGGACTTTTCAGGTGAGTAACCCAGAACAGCGTGGACAACTGGCTTTCTCTATTCCCTCAGGACAGCAGTAGAGCTCAGGATACTCAGACTAGGAGGGTCTTCAGGCGAGTACCCAGAACAGCGGGAGGAGCTAGCTTGCTCTGTTTCTTCAGAACAGCGGTAAGACACAGAATACTCTGAACATGAGGATCTTCAAGTCGATAACCCAGAGCAGCGTAGTGGCTGGCTTTATCTGTTTCCTCAGGACGGCAGTGGAGCTCAGAATACTCAGGATACAAGGACTCTTCAGGTGAGTAACCCAGAACAGCGTGGACGACTGGCTTCCTTTATTACCTCAGGACAGCAGTAGAACTCAGAACACTTGGGATACAAGGACTCTTCAGGTGAGTAACCCAGAACCGCGTGGACGACTGGCTTTCTCTATTCCCTCAGGACAGCAGTAGAGCTCAGGAGGTAGCGGTCTTTGAGGTCAAATAACTCGAGGCGGCGTGGGAGACTGGTTTTCTCTGCTTCTCCAGGATTTGCCAGGCGCGCGCCAGGAGCGGTTCACAGCCGAGGAGAGCAACGCTCTCGTCACGGCTGTAAAAGAGAGAAGTTACATTGAAATGGAGAAACCCACGCAAATTAACTTCGGTTAAACAGGCGTATGATAATTTGGGTAAATGTGTAAGCTAGATGTATGCTTTTATAATAAACTATCTATCTATCTATCTATCTATCTATCTATCTATCTATCTATCTATCTATCTATCGTAATAATGTATGATTTGCAAGAATGAAAACTGCTGCTTCTGTGTAGATGAGAGAATTAAAGTGTATTCGCGTTGTGCACACGCTACATTGATTATGGCCAAGCATGCGCCCTTAAAATAGCATATGAATAACATGCGCAACGCGCCACTGACTTTAAACTAGTTTTTTTCGGTTAGTGGAGGAATTGTTTTCTATACCTGCAAAATAGCATGAGGGAACATTTGCACCGGAACACGCCTCCTCTTTGCGCTGAACCGCCCCCGGGAGCGCAAGTGTATTTCTTAGTTAACCGACGTGCGTCTGTGGAGGGAAAAGTCCGCTGTGCGCGGGTGCAATATAGGAATGATACATGCGTCGGTGTACAAAGTCAATTGCGCTGGGTGCAAGATAGGGCCCTAAATGGCCCTACAACAGCGGGCTGCACGGGAACGGCCTCCGGGACAACAGCGGGCTGCACGGGCACGGCCTCCGGGATGACAACGGCCTGCTCGGGCACGGCCTCTGGGTCTTTGGGGAGGCTGGAGGTCCTCCTCCTCCTCTGCCATTTCTGATGGCGAGGAGTAGGCTCCGGGCGGCACAGGAACAACGGTGAATGGAGCTCTGGGTCGAGCATCACCGGCCCAGGGTGGAGGCGAGACTGAGCGGAGAGTGGTGCTGGAAGTCGCCTCTAGTACCTCCTCCCCTGCGGCCTCCACGGGTCCCAGAAAACTTGGCCAGGCGGGTTCCCTCAAATGATTGCTCATGCCTAACTGAAGGAGGCTCGGGGGATTTGGTCGCCATGATCTCCTCCGTTTGACGGGCCCATAGCGCAAAACATTGAAAAATGTTCATCCGCGGTGGAACCTCTTCGTCCTTCGAATTCCCCCTCTTGATGGCTGGGGAAGAGCCACGAAAACCCTTACGGCTGGATCTATTCATGACGGAGTCCTTCTGTCACGAAACACACACGGGAAAAGGGAGATCCAATTGCAGTATTTTAATAGGGTATTTCGTACTCACAATCCAGTCCAGGCCAGGGTCAAAATCCAATGAGTCAATCCAAAAACAAGAAAACAAACAAGAACAGGCAAAAACAGACTACCAGAAGTGGTGTGACAATATACAAGGACTCCATGATAATGACTAAACAGACAGGGTATATATACACACAGATACAACAAGGTGACGAAAACCACTTGAAACATTTGTTGTGTTGAGCTATTTCAATTACTTTTGTTTGATTTGTTCATTGCAAACAGCGGAAAGTCTGTAAATTTTGCCGATAAACCTGATTTGCAATGGGGTTCAATAATATTGATTATAACTGTATCTGTTTTCTTTATATATTCAATCATTTCAAACAATGTGAGTTTATAAGATAGTATGTAAAACTATGTGAAAAAAGTCAATCAAAAGATTAAACAAATACAAGCCAAGAATACTTACAATACTTAATTATACTTTTAAGTATATGTCGATCAAAAGATTGAGGACATGTATAGTCAAATATTCTTAAACCTCTCTGTCAGTATAAGTCAAGTACACTTAAGTGAAATTTTAAGTATATTTTTTAGAAGTAAATAAAAATTAGACTGAAAGTAGACTTTCTTATTTTTTGTTTAAAAGAAGTATACTAATAGCACACTTGAATAAATGTCTTTTTCGTAAGGGTTGTCACCCCGGAATAAACAAAATGCATGGATGCAGCTCTGGCTCCGCTGTGACTCCAGGGCATCCGCATTTTGAATTACATCGACGATTGGCTGATACTGGCCCAGTCTCAAGAGCTTGCGATTTGATGTCGGGATGTCATCCTCTCTCATCTTGTTTCTCTGGGGTTGAGACCCCATGCCTGCTCGCAGGAACCATGGAGCCAGGTAAATGTTAAATCACACTCAAGGCCTCTATACTGGGACGCTATGCCTTCCGGGCTGGGTCCTTGTGCTCCACCTCACTGCCCCACCGCGGGTACGTCTGTAGTTCCATTGGGGCTGCTTGCATGGTGTTTGGGGGCTGGCTAGTGCTTCCCAGCCCATCTTGCTGGTTTTTTGGATGATCAGACTCGGCTATGCGATTCAGTTCGCCCGGTGTACCCTCAGGTTCAGCAGCGTCCGGTTTACCTCAGTGGCAGACCTGGTCCTGCTAGCGAAGGACGTAATAGAGCCCGTTTCTCCAACCGGGATGAGGTCAGGGTTTTCAACCTGTACTTCATCATACCCAAGAAAGGTGGTGGGTTACGGCCGGTCTTGGATCTGCGTGTCTTGAATCGGGCCCTTCACAAGCTTTGTTCAAGATGCTAATGCAGAGCCACATCCTCACATGCACTCACCTCCAAGATTTGTTTGCAGCGATCAACCTGAAGGAAGTGTACTTTCATGTCTCGGCCCTACCTCGACAAAGACCGTATTTATGCTTTGCTTTGGAGGGGCGGGCATATCAGTACAAGGTCATCCCCTTCAGGCTGTTCCTGTCGCCCTGTGTCTTCTCCAAGGTTGCGGAGGCTGCCCTTGCAGCCTACTAATACCCACTAAGGCAAGTGGGTATTCCCAATCTTACTATCTCGACAGCTGGCTCATTCTGGCCTACTTGCAAAATTAGTTTTTACTGATATCTAAAAGTTTGGTATAATAACTGTACCTGTCTCATAACTGTTTCATGGCCAGTAGAAAAAAAAAATGATGGCCAGTAAACCTGCTATTGGTAGATTGGCAAAAGGTTTTAGGCCCTGTGAAAAACATTTGGTATCTTGGCAGCAATTTTTGGATGTACAAACACCACTCATATTATCTTCAAAGAATGTAAAAATCTAGTTTCCTGCAGTATGTGGAGCAATGAGAAGAGCAATGAGGCAGCAACATTTTCAGATGTTTAGGAACTGTACAACCTTTAGATGGCAGTATAAATATATTTAGCCTACTGAAAATGCTGGTGAAAGCCACCTCCAAAAATGGTAACCTTTGTTTAACAATGCACCTTTTCAGATGTAATTGTATCAAGGAGAGTCTGAAAGAAAAAGATTCTGAGGGTCTAGAAAGTGTCTTGACCTATACAGTAAATGTCAGGTATCAAATTTAACAAGTATGACAGAGATTCAGGATATCATCATCACTATACTCTTTTCAAAGTCAGTGCAAGAGGTGTAATATTTAACTGGTCACAGATAAAAAGAAGTCATTGGGTTGACATTACTTTTTATATTCTCTAAAGAAAATATGGGTGCACTTTCCTATAAAGAGTAATAGTAGTGATGCTGACCTTTGCAAGCAAAAACGATTTAAGCAATCTGTTTTAATTTGAATGTTTTATGCAAAGGCAGAATTTAAGACACAGGGCATATCTGTAAACATAAATGTTTTTGTTATTAAATTTAGCCATTTAGATGTATTAACTCTAAGATCTGCTGAAACAGTTCTGGAAGCTTTTGTTTGTCAGCCACAGACTTGCTTAAAGCCAGACATTTTCCAGACTTCCTTTTCCTGCGTATCTAGCAGAGTTACAGTGGTTGACAGACATGTGGTTTACTTCATTTGAAAGCCAGTGAGACAGGATCAGTTTCTGAGTTTAGAATAAAAAACACTACACAAATTGATGGCACCCGTTCAAGGGATTGATTTCCACTTCTACATGGTTACCATGTATCGCACTGAGCTGCTAATGTTTTAATAACGATTATATAAGATGATACAGAATCCAATAATGGTATGAAATAATATACTTAGAATTAAACAGGTCTAAATGGAAAATATGATATTTATATTTAGAGAGAAAATGTGCTGAATATGGCCTCAGCACAAAAACTTTAATTACCCTGAAAACTTGGCAGTGAACCATTTTAAACCTGTATTTAGTAGTTTGGTGCTAATTTAAATAGTTTTACACATTAAGAAATAAATTGGTAACACTTTAGGATAATGGTCCATCATTAATAAGTAACTATGCAGGAAGTAATGCAGGACTAATGAGTAGCACTACATTAACACTTCAGCTACTACCATTAACTAATATGGAAACACGCTTTACTAATCAGTAAGTAATATCAAATTTAGGAGATTTTATGTTTTTATGTAATCAATAATTACTTAATGAGATAAGCTTCATTAATAACTATTAACTAACTGACTAATTCTTAAGAATATTATATTGTGTGTCTGAGACGTAATATTTTTTACTCTGAATGTAGTCATAAAATGCATCACTAATTACTCAAGTGTTACCTAGTCACTATGGAGGAACTACTAGGATCTGGACCATTTTTTCACTTTAAAATAATGGTCCAGATAACGACACTCGGTTACTAACGTAACCTCGGTTCTCTCTAGAGAGGGAACGAGTGTTGCGTAAGTTTAGCTTACGCTACGAGAAGAATATTGGGTAACACTTTATAATAACTGCACGCTATTAATCATTAGTTAAGCATTAGTAAACAGTTAATTCATCTGTAACGGTCACCAGCTGGAGTGCCCTTGAAAGCCACCAGAGGGCACTCCACATCAGACACTCACGTTCACTCTCAGACTACATTTCCCATACTCACTGCCCGGACTCATCTCTGATCACTCATCACAGTCACCTGTACCTCATTATCATTGATTGCATTCACCTGTGTCCCATCACCCTGTTAGTCTCAGTCTATTTATACCATGTTCATTCATTCACTCACCGCGAAGTCTTGTTTTAGTGTTACACTGCAATTCTGAGCATTCTCTTGGTTTCCTTGTCTCTTGGTTTTTGGATATCTTGCCCTGTTCCCGGATTACTCTCTTGCCTCTGGTCCCTGCCTGTTTTGTTTGTTTGTTTCTTTTGTTGGACTGCCTATCTGTGTATGACCCTTGCCTGTATCTTGGATTACGCCTCTGGATTGCCCTCAAATAAAGCTGCACTTGGATCTAAACCTTCGTGTCTCGGAACAGTCCGTAACGTTAGAAGATGTGTGTTCTGTGACACTTCTGTCAGATGCTAAGAAAAGGGCGTTGTCCTTATTCAGTTGGCTATCTTCGGTAAGATGAGATGTTGTCAGGCCAAATGTCAGTAAAACTAACTAACTTTCCTGTCATACGGCTGACAGCCGCTGTACTGTGCTTGCGGAACGCACATCACGCGCAAATGCGGCGTGCTGTAGCCGTAGTTGTCGTCAATTAACTCATGTAAGAATCAAAAAGGCGATTTAAGCTGTCAAAACTGCATGCATGTATTTGTTATATATGCGTCACATGTGTCTGGATTCAAATATTCTGCTATGTGAGATCACAACCCATACACAAATAAATATATTTGAAATATATTTTCAGTATATATTTTGGAATATATGCAAATATTTGAAATTGGCCCAATAAATATATTTCACACTTAACATATATTTTTGTTATATTTCAGAATATATTTCAATGTATTTTTTTTCTGTATGGGTCCTCAAAAGTGTCAAAATATATGTGGCATATTTTCCAAATACATTGAAATATAACAAAATATATTTCAAATATATTTCTTTTGTGTATGGGAATGTAAGGCACAAACTGATATGTAATGTTTTAATGTCCAAATAAATGTGAGCACTGTGCATTTGTACTAGACAGGCATTCATTTTGCGTTAATGTCACGAAACACACATGGGAAAAGGGAGATCCAATTGCAGTATTTTAATAGGGTATTCCGTACTCACAATCCAGTCCAGGCCAGGGTCAAAATCCAATGAGTCAATCCAAAAACAAGAAAACAAACAAGAACAGGCAAAAACAGACTACCAGAAGTTGTGTGACAATATACAAGGACTCCTGACAATGACTAAACAGACAGGGTATATATACACACAGATACTAACAAGGTGACGGGAAAAAGGTGACGGAAACAGCTGAGTGCAATGATCAATGAGTGACAGAACAGGATGATGGGAAATGTAGTTATGAGTGAAAGACACCGTGGGGGAAGAGGACCTCTAGTGGTTACCCAGGGAACACAAACCAGACACTGTGACAGTTAATTTGTAAAGGACAAACAAAACTGGATAATTTTTAAATACATAAAATAACTAATTTTACATTCTGGCAACATTACACTATGACAAACATAACATTTTACATGATGTGCTGTTGACTTCCGCCGAAAACAACAAAACTTTTGTTTTCCTTTTTAATTTAGTTATGATAGAACTGTTGCAATTATTTATTTTGACAACTAATATATAAAGTTAAACTTTTTTTGGACAAACTCAGAATTGGTTGAAGAGTTCATTTATTACTGTCCCTCACATTTTCAAATATATAAACAATTCTTCAAATTCAACAATTGAAGGTTGAATAATCTTTGGAATACAGTATTTATCCGCATGTTATCTCATCCATGAAGATGCAACAATGTAGAACAAGCAATTTTGAGAACCAGAACCAAGCTAACTGAGCAAGTTGAACTTTAGCTATAGTGTGTGCCCTTTTATTACTATTTAATTAATTTTAATATGAGGTGGTGGGTAATAATAAAAAAATATAAAATCCATGACTCCTAATTCACAAATTAAAAGTACAAATTAACTTTATTCAATTGTGTAGGCACTAAAACAGTCCAATACATTATCAAATAATTTTTTATGATAAAATAATTAAGATTTCTGTGCCACCCCAGACTGGTTGCTTGCCCTTGCCTGGCCACCCCTATAGGAAAAAATCCTGGCTCCGCCACTGCCAATTTGTCGAATAAATCACTCTTTCTGTAAAACATTAAACAAGTTCAAGACGCAATTTGCAAATCTCATGCACTCTTTTTGCAAAACTCTTAACGCATTCTCACCCATCTAAGACAGATGGATTTCTTGTGAAGAGTGAGATACAAGAACGCAGTCATCGCATACTGCAGCTCAAGTATCCTCACTCTGTGCAGTTTGGTGGTTGCCTGCAGTCTCCTGATATTAAAGAGGTTGCCGTCCAGCCTGTACGCTACTGTCACCCCACTGTTGTCTTCGATCTCCCTTGTGGAGAAGCTGGGTGACACATATGAGGAAGATGTTAAAAAGCACTGGTGCCAGTACACACCCCTGCCTTACCCCTGTTCGCACAGGGAAAGGGCTTGACTGTTGACCTCCTATTATCATCCTAGCAGTCATTCCATCGTGAAACTGACGGAGGATGTTGACAAACTTAATGGGGCATCCGAACCGGAGGAGGACTTCCCACAAGAGATCTCTCTGCACAGTCTCGAAGGCTTTGGAGAGGTCGACAAAAGCCATAAACAGATCTTTCTGTTGCTCCCTGCACTTTTCCTGGAGTTGCCGGGTTGTGAAGACCATGCCGACTGTACTCCTGTTCCTTCTAACCCGCACTGTGACTCGGGTAGCATAGACTCTGTGATGTCATTGATCAGTCTTATCAGTTTTATCTGAGTATCATCCCATAAAACTTTCTGAATTAAATGATTTTCTCTGCATCAACATAAAAACTTAAAAAAAAATAAAAAATTCTTCCTTAAAATGATAATAAAGAACTTTTGCAATCAAAACAAGCACTTGATTTTATTTATTTAGTGTTTGTCTGATTAAGAACCACTAATTCAGAATACTTGAATACTTCAAAGTCATCACCTTTAGCCAGGTTTTAAATACTGCAGAATTTCATAGGTTTCACACAGAATTCTCACATTAAGCACAAAACGGAATTCAGGAAGTAGTATAAAAGGGAAAGGGATGGAAAGGGAAAAAAAATTATTAATAACTTGTTGATTTACAGTTCATGAGCGAAATCGAAAAGCAAGCAAAGGACACACACACAAAATCTAAAATTATTTCACATAATAAATCACATTATAATATGGAAAAAGATTATGATTTACTTGCTTTACAGTTCATCAGCAATGCATCAGATTAACTTCAATAACACAAAATTCCATTTTGCCTACATTAACATGATAAATCATCACATTTATGACATTTGTTATAAAAAGAATTGTTAGGGTGAATAAAAAAGGTGAGTTATTTCCTAGCAAATAGGAAAATAGGATATGATCACCTTTATCCACTTTAACATCTTAAATCAGTGCAATCCAAACTCACTGTCATTTCAGTAGTTTTTCAGTAAAACTTTTTCCACAAATAAATGTCCTTTAACTTCAGTTTTGAATTTTCCAGTCTTTACAGTCAAGGTGTCCTTTAATCTGAAAAAAAAAAACAACAACAAAAAACCCATTAACATTAACATATAACATTAATACAATGATCACATTACTTGATTAAATAATGGAATTGTTTTAGTTCAAAATAGTCTTTCTCTATTTGTGCCTTGCTGTGTTTTTTATAGATTATTGTATACTGTATGTGATTTTATTGACCTGACAACTGCAGTGATAGAGCAGTCATGGAGTGACGGTGTGATCTAGAAACAGCGGTGAATGATGAGGAGGAGACTTGGAAAAGGGGATGCCGTTAAATGGTAGAGATGCACGGACAGGGGATTCATTCAGGATGTTTTCGGGAATCTCGTAGAATTTGGCGTTTGACTTTTCTTCTTTTACTGAGAGAAAAAAGGTTCACACATGTTCATTTCTCTCATTTAGTACATTCACTCCACCAAACCCTCCAGAGCGTTTTTCTCACCTTTTTTGGGTGGTTTGTGGGGTCTCTTTTTGCTGAGACGAATTCGACTTTTGAGAGCAGAGTTGTCCAGCAATTCAATTGACTGAGAGAGAAAATCGTATTTGTCATTTATTCCACTTTATAAGTTACAGTTAAAATCAAGGTAAAATAATTAAGTCTCTCACATATTAACATAACCTAGTTACTTTAACGACAGAAATACAGAAGTATTCCCAACCTTGACTGCTGAAAAGTCCATCGGCGGAGCATCCGATGACTTTCTCTCATTAATGGAAAATCATTTTTGGGTATAATATACAAGTCCAAACAGTCATAGATGTCATCTGATTTCTTTGACTTACAGTCTATCCCAGATGCCATTTGTTTTATTGCATTAGTTGTTAGCAGTGCCTTAGGAATAGCAAAAGTATTTGCATCCTGTCTTAAATGCAAGTCACTGTATACTTTTGCTACATTGTCCTGTTGAGCATCACTAACATCACCTTGACTGTTCTTTATGTCCTCTGATTGGTCCTGCTGTGGTGTCAACAGTGGGATATTGAGCTGAGTATCTTTTTCTGTTTGGAGAACATCATATGTCATTGGTTGATCACTGGTGTCTTTCTCTGCTGGACTGGTTTTGCTGGGCAGGTAACTGAGCCATTCGTCTCCTGTGAATATCTCCTCCATTAAGTTGATCGGTTCAAGATTGAGTTTGAAGTCCTTTAAGGTAAATGTTCTGCTCAGAAAGACAAGATATATTAGATTGTATTTGTATTAACTAAAGTTACAAAGATTAATGCAACAAATATATTGTTCATTGCATGTTAGTTAATGCATTAACTACAACATTAACAAATGGGACCTCATTGAAAAGTGTTACCATAGATTCAAACCTTTGTTGGGTTACACTTTATTTTGATAGTCCACTTTAGACATTTTGTTAAATAAGTAACTTTTCAACTACATGTCAACTAACTCTCATTTATTTGCAACTCCATGTCAACTCTCAATAGTATTAGTAGACTTTTACAAAAGAGTTAGGGTTAAGGTTAGTAGAATAAGTTGACGTACTTGCAAATAGTCAGTTACAAAGTATACAGCCAGCAGATATTAAGCATAATACAGTCTACTCTAATGACCTCTATTGCCATAGTTGCAGTGTTTCCCAACCCTGTTCCTGGAGGAATGCCAACAGTACACATTTTGAATGTCCCTTAGGTCTCCCTTATCTGACCCATTTATTTCAGGTCTTGGAGTCTCTTCTAATAAACTGATGAGTTGAATCAGGCATGTTTGTTTAGGAGAGTTTGAAAATGTGTAGTGTTGGGGATGCGTCTCAATCGGCTCCCCAGCCTCGTATTTCGGGAATCTCATTCGGGCACTGGTAAGGACAGTAAGGACCCTGCACTCACGACACATGCCACTGATGAGTTTATTTCCGGTGACATGAGAACGTCCTCATTGTACAACATCACTACTGGTATTTATGAACAACTGCAGAACTGATATCTTTATGAAATTATTTTTTTATGTAAAGTACATTATTATAAAAACTTTGCTTGTTACATATAAGTGCAAGTGCATTTCAGACATAAATAATTTATAAATGTTAGCTATTATGTTCATTACTGTCTAGTGATGAATGTTTTTGCTGAAATATACTGTAATTAAATAATGGTTCTTAAAAAACATCTATTGCGTGTCTAGTGAGTTGGCTCACCCGTGTGATTTATGTTTTGTGCTTCAGAACTTCCGTTAAGGTAACATAGTGAGCATCGATGCTCCCTGGTTTTCACGGTGCATTTTGGACTTTTAAGGGAGCAAACATTTCGGTGCACTGGAAGAAATTTGTGATTGAGACAGACAGCACTTCAAATGGCAGACTCCCTGAACAGTACCCCGACTACTGAACTAGGGAGCTGATTGAGATGTACCCTTGGTGTGCCTCCAGGAACAGGGTTGGGAAACACTGGTCTAAAGTGGATTATCGAAATAAAGTGTTTACCATTTGTTGTTCCCTCAAAATATGATACAGGGATTTTAACAGTGGACTTTGTGTGCAACTTGAGATATTACCAGAGGCTATGCATTTCCACCATTTATCCTTTAACATATTTTTTCCAGTTTTTAAGGGCCAGCCATAGCAGATCTCTATTACAACATACATGTTTGTGTTTGATTTGTTCCATCACTTCACATAAAAGGAATGTCACAGAACTAGAAATGAGTTATAAATAGGTGGACCGTGGACTTCATAATACAATAAGGAAGTGCTAAAAAAAAAAAAAAAAAAAATTTTTTTTGGAAAAAAAAAAAAGTTTTTAAGTTTTGATTGGAAAAAAAGTAATGCTTTGTATGCACCACTATCAATGCCTAAATTAATATGCAGGGGTCACGTGGTATAAGTAGGAGCTCTCGAAAAATTCCCATCTTAATTACAAGAAGTAATTATGAGCTCTACGAGGACATGAATGCTTTTTACAAGTTGAAATCATCTAATTTAAGTAATTAAGACATGGCGTGAACGCACCTTTAGTTAAACTGTAATCAAAAATACCTGAACAAGCTAATCAATGTTTTCAGGATTACTAGAAAGATACGGCAGGTGAATTTGATGAAGGTTGGAGCTAAACTCTGCAGGAAGGTGGACCTCGAGGGCCAGAGTTGAGAAGCCCTGGTCTATATCACATGTGTCAAACTCGAGGATCACTGTCATGCAGAGTTTAGCTCCAAAATACCTGGACGTTTCTAGTAATCCTTTAGTCCTTGATTACCTGGTTCAGGTGTGTTTAATTAGGGTTAGAGCTCAACTCTGCAGGACAGTGGCCCGAGGTTGAGACCCTTGCACTGAAAAAAGGTTGTTGGATTTACACGATTTAATCATGTACATCGGTCCCACATGAATTATTTAAAGGGTTCACCCAAAAATCACCCACATTAATTACCCTTATGTCGTTCCGAACCCGTAAGACTTTCGTTCATCTTTGGAAAACAAATGAAGATCTTTTTGATCAAATCTGAGCGATTTCTGTCCCTCCGTTGACAGCTACACAACTGACACTTTAACGCTTCAAAAAGTTCATAAAGAGATCGTAAAACTAATCCATATGAATTGAAGGGTTTAGTCCAAATTTTCAGAAAAGACTTTTACTATATGATGAACAGATTTAATTTAGGGTTTTATTCGCATATAAACATTAATCAACTCAAACATCAGATCTGGTAACGGATGCTCAAGCATGTTCCTTCTCGTGTTACGCAGCATGTTCGAGCTTCTGCAAGAACCAATGAGGTTCATTCTCGTGTTACGCAGCATGTTCGAGCTTCTGCAAGAACCAATGAGGTTCATTCTCGTGTTACGCAGCATGTTCGAGCTTCTGCAAGAACCAATGAGGTTCATTCTCGTGTTACGCAGCATGTTCGAGCTTCTGCAAGAACCAATGAGGTTCATTCTCGTGTTACGCAGCATGTTCGAGCTTCTGCAAGAACCAATGAGGTTCATTCTCGTGTTACGCAGCATGTTCGAGCTTCTGCAAGAACCAATGAGGTTCATTCACGTGTTACGCAGCACGTTTGAGCTTCTGCAAGAACCAATGAGGCTCATTCACGTGTTACGCAGCACGTTTGAGCTTCTGAAGAACAAATGAGGTTCATTCATGTGTTACGCAGCACGTTTGAGCTTCTGCAAGAACCAATGAGGTTCATTCTCGTGTTACACAGCACATTTGAGCCCTGCAAGAACCAATGAGGTTCATTTTCACGTTACGCAACACGTTTGAGGTTCTGCAAGAACCAAGCAGCACGTTAAATTAAATCTTTTCATCATATAAAGCGATTGAGTCTCGTCAAAGTGGTTGTTGGTAAGGCTGTCAACAGAGAGCACAGAAATCTCTCAGATTTAATCAAAAAGATCTTCATTTGTGTTCCGAAGATGAATGAAAGTCTTACGGGTTTGGAACGACAAGAGTAATTAATAACAGAATTTTCATTTTTGGATAAACTATCCCTTTAAGTTTAAAAAAAAATTAAGATAAAAATTAAAACTTAAATATCAATAAAAGTGAATTCACAAAATATGAATAAATACAACAATAGTATATAAACAATATAAAAATAACACTGGTAAATATGTTTAGCTATCCCACCTGTTTAAAAAAACATATTTCCCTTTTTTTGGTGGAAGTGGTGGTGGAACTTCAACCTCCATCTCCATGGAATTTAGCTGCATGGTGATTCATTGCGATTTAGTTTGAAAAAAAGAGCACAGGGAAAAGTTATATAGTTAAAACACAGCTAAGAAAAAAGTTAATTATCAGTTCCAACATTCATTGAAATTAAAGATCTGTCCTACTTTAAGTATTGAATATTAAGCATGAGAATAGAAGTATGATAAAGTAAACATACAGATTGTGCCTCTTCTTCCCCACTGTCTTGGATGCTCTTGGTGTCGGCGTGCTCACAATCATGTTTTTCTTTCAACTTTTCCATCAATTTATGAGTAAGATTCTTCATCTTGTTTTTCACTCCCTTCTTTTGCATTTTGACAAGAGAGTTCTCCTGTTCCACCCCCCCGAAACTCATGTCTGAATCCTCCCATCCCAAAATCGCAGCAGCTTTGCTGAACCTTTTCATTGTATCTGCAGTGTTTTCATATTCCGGAGGTTTGACATGCTTGGAGCTGAGAGGGTTCTCTCCTCCCTACGCTCCCGCGCTAATGGCTCTGAAGCGGATCTTGCTGTCCTGGTTGTAACATTCACAGCAGTTTGATAGGTTAGAACACTGCTTGTGTCCATACCAACTGCTTTTGAAGGACCACCACAAGCCTCATCTAGTTGTTCATGCTTAAACTCCATCTGTGCGGTGTCACATCTCTCTGAGGACATCGAGAGGAGAGACATGTATGCAGATGATTGTTGAGACGGATTGTTAAGCAGTGATGCAGCTCCAGCCATGTGCTCCTCCACGCTTGGCTCTTTGTTGTTTTTGTCCTCCACCAGCTCACCTTCTTTTGGTCCCTGACTTGATTCTGCTGCCTGTGTTTGTATGGATAAAGAGATAGGAGGAAAAATCTTTCTCTCACATTCATGAAACTCACCTGGAGGCCCTCTGAACTCTTCAACCCCTTCATTTCCATCTTCTGTTTTAGAACTCCTTCTTGTTGTTTCTCATCACCATCGGATCTGACTGTGGTATCCAAATCGTTTCTGTCTTCATTTGTTATATGTTCTTCAGACTCCAGAGATCGGTAAAACAGACTTTGGGAGGTTGTATCTGGAAGTGCATCTGATTTGAAAGTACTTCTATTTGGACGGTCAACACGTTTTCTTGGACTCGTGTTAAGTTTCAGCAGCATTGACTGCAGCAATGAGATGTCATTCTGATGACCATCCCTCACATCACTCTGCATGAAAAAAGAAAATTAATGCTTTCTATGTAACTATTTACCTTTTATTTCTTCAAACTTAGTTAGTATACTTTATAAGATTGTACAATAGCGACAGAGCATATTTACTCTAATATATTATACAAACCATATGTGACCCTGGATCACAAAACCAGTCATAAGTCGCACGGGTATATTTGTGGCAATAGCCAACAATACATTGTATCTGTCAAAATTATTGATTTTTCTTTTATGCCAAAAATCATTAGTATATTAAGTAAAGATCATGTTCCATGAGATATTTTGTAAATTTTCTACCGTAAATATATAAAACATGTATTTTTGTGAGTGAATGCAGCACAATCACGAACATAAATGATCAACTTTAAAGTAGATTTTCTCAATGTTTCGATTTTTTTGCACCCTCAGATTCCAGATTCTCAAATAGTTGTATCTCGATCAAATATTGTCCTATCCTAACAAACCATACATCAATGAAAAGCTTATTTATTCAACTTCCAGGTGATGTAGAAATCTCAATTTCATAAAATTGACCCATGTGACTGGTTTTTTGGTCCAGGGTCACATATATCATATTTGATCTTTGTGCGCTCTTTAAGAACTTAAATGCGTTCTTGCAAATCTTATCTTGTTTTTAACAATCTTTTCATACCTTTGCTGTTTGTTCCTCCATAGTCTCTCATTTTCGGTTATCCTTTACATATCCTGCATTGCTTAATCATTTTGAAGACTGCTAAAACTTAATCTCTCTTTTCTTTAATCCATAGTCTATAGCCTTGCAAAACAGTTGTGCAACCAGTGTGGAGCACCTTGTTTCTGTGCTTCCCTCTTAGTCACTGCCTTCTCTCTGTCTTTGAACTTCCTCTTATAGTCTAGCATTTCTGTACTGCCAAAACCTGTTTTCTAAATCTTATCTCACAATCCATCATCTCCTCTAAAATCATTTCAAAATGTGGAAATGTAAAACATGGAGGAAGGAAACTGTAAAATATTAAGAATTAACTTACAGAATGTGTCTTGATGTTATGTTATTTTTCATATTTTAATCAAACATATCTCTAGTCTTGCATGTAAGCAGGAAACATTTAAAGATTTTTTCAAGAAAACAATCCTGACTGGAAATGTTAAAGAATCTTTCTGTATGTGGATCTTGCCAGCTATAAGGAAGCACATTGGTCTGACAAACTTGACAAACAGGAAAGTCTAGTGATCTGAGAAATTCCTTCCGGGACTTTCCACTTGATCTTTGAACTGCATCCTTGATTGTAAATGATGTCCCTAATTCATGACTTCCACAATAGATATGTGCTCATACACACACCCACACCAGTGAAAACACATGCTTACTGGCATACACAACACTGCAGTGGTTCTCAACCTTTTTGACACCAAGGTCCCCCATTGTCCACAACAATATTCAAAGGCCCCATGACTTTTGTTGTGATTTTTAAGGATTTAAAAAATATTTTGTATTTTTGTACATTGTACAAGATATTTATGAGTTTGTCAATATTATAAAAATGTATATTCATCACAATTTTAAAACAGGCTTCCTTGTTCAAGACCGTTTTTGTAGTTTTTACAGTTTTAATTCAAATAAGAAATATTTTTTTTTTTAGTTGTATTGTCTAAGTTATTATTATTATAAGTCATCTTGAGACCCCCTGGGGGAGAACCACTGGCATACTGAATGAATGAATGAATGAATGAATGAATGAATGACTGAATGAATGAATGAACGAACTGTTCTATGCAATTGTGTCTTGACCACATCAACTGCCAAGTGTAATTTCAGAATAAACATGATTTCACCAAGTACAACGTTCTGGAGGATCCATTCAGAGGATACTGGAACAATATTCCAATCAACCAATCAGATTCAAGGGCTAGGTTTACAGTTAATGTCAAGTGTAGGCTTACAACAATACACATATATTTTTTCTCTGATTTGAGATATAAATGTTAGGTTTAGGGCTAGGGATAGCATCTTACTTGCCAAAATCACAGCGACCATATTTAGAGTAGCATAGTTATAATCTCAAAAATAAAGATGATAGAAGCTAATTTCTATTTTCAATCCAAATTTCTGTAAATGTCTAATCATCTTTTTGGAAGTGGTGAAAGTATACCTGGAATATACAGTGTTCTTGGCTGCATATTTTGGCAAATGCAGAAAGTCAGATTCATCAGGGTAAAGGCTATTCCATATAGAAAATGTGCATACTGTACAGTGTACACAGTATAGCCCATAGACATAATAAATACATTTATTTATTATGTGTCTGTATAGCCTATACATGAAAAAGTAGTAGAATGGTTTATGCTAATTCAGAGTTCCAAGGTCACTGTGGCAACCAATGAAAGCCTACAGTGGTCGTCACGTGATCTAGATTGCGGAAAACAACCACTGTTTTGTACTTTGTACACAATATCCCACATGTTTTCTTGCCGTCGCTTTAAACGGAATTGTATTTCTTTTACAAAATGACGATGTCAGTGGTCGCCCACGTTCTCGTGCCCTTCCTGCTTTGCATAGCGCTTGCAAACACTCACATTTTCGACAAAGTTTTGGTGGATGTCACTTATGATCACTATGCGGAGAAGAAAGTAGACGATCTCCCTGCCTTCTTGGCAATGCCGTTTAACTGTGTGATAAATTCAGGATACATATTATTGGGAATCTATTGGATCTTGCAACGGATGTCAGACAGTAAAAACAGCAGTGGAGCCGCTTACACCAAAGACGTGTTTGCGCTCATGGCAGTCGCGTATGGACCGGTGCAGTGGGTCCGCTTGGCCACCTTGGGGCGCGCGCCCCTGTTTTGGACCAGTGGTTCACTTTACCTATTTTTGCGTGGGTGCTGGTGTGGTGTAATGTCATTGACCAAGGCTGGTCATCTCGTTACGCTTTAATGGTCGAATCGTGCTCTATCCTCAGCTATGGCCTGGCGCTCGTCCACGACCGAGGGTTTGAGGTAGCTCTGGGTTTTCACGTCTCCTGCGCCGTGTTCAAAGGCGTCCGAGCGCAGATGAGCCACGGAGATACGCAGTCCATGCGCTACCTGTGGTTGGCGGTGCTGTCCTGCGCTGGTTTCGTGGTTCTGAAGCTTCTGGATCCTTCTCTTGCAGAGTACTGGGTGTTTCAAAATCTCACGGGACATTTCTGGTCCAAAGTTTGCGACATTCTGCAGTTTCATTACAGTTTTTGTTTTCTCACTCGCCTTAGTGAAAATGCACAAAAACGCTCTTCATAAATGCTCATACATGTCATTTAATAAATAGCCTACGTACTGTGAACACAATACAACCGACTAATAAGGCAATGAACATAGTGCTATATATGTATTATTTGTCAGTAACATCATGTCACACTGACAGACTACAGATTGTGCAAATGTCTAATGATTTCAATGTGATCAACGAGTTTTTAAATACACACTGATCTGATGATCTTATTCATCTTCCTAATTCATTGTAGCAATCCTTTTTTTTTTAAGGGGGCATATTTTTCCTAACATATAAAAACATGAGCCATTTATGTACTGGCTATTTTGACTGAATTCCTATAATACAGTATTTTCTTTCTCTCTCTCTCTCTCTCTCTCTCTCTCTCTCTCTCTCTCTCTCTCTCTCTCTCTCTCTCTGCATGCTATATATTTTGGTAACACTTTACTATAAGGTTTAACTATGAGCAATACATTTGTTACTTTATTTGTTCATCTTTCTTTGTTAACGTTAGTTAATACAAATGCAGCTGTTCATTATATGTTTGTTACTTAACTACCTAACTTACTCTCTCTCTTTATATATATATATATATATATATCTCTCTCTCTGCTGCTATATATTTTGGTAACACTTTACTATAAGGTTTAACTATAAGCAATACATTTGTTACTTTATTTGTTCATCTTTCTCTTTATTTGGTAGTTCATGTTAGCTTAGGTCATTAAATAATATTAACAGACATAACTTTCGATTTTAATAATGTATTAGTAAATGTTAAAAATACCTCAGATTAATAAATGCTGAAGAAGTACTAATTAATTGTTAGACCATGTCAACTAACATAGTTAACTAATGTCAATGTATTTTTGGTAAAGTGTTAATAAGCACAGATTACTTATCATCTTTTTGCTTGTAAATAATCTTCATATTTCAAGCTTTGTAATCCCAGTCAGCACTGGCTCTGAAAAAGTCGATCTCCTTTTTTTCCAGAACAGCATGAATACTGCTTCTCGGAAGTCTTTATTTGTGCAGTAGATGAATGGGTTTAAACAACAGTCCAGATACGCCATTACTGATGAAGTGATCTCAGCCATTCAGGAGAAGGGGACAAATCAAGCCTTCCAAGGAGAACCAACTAGGACAACAAGAATAAGCAGAATTTTTATCATGGACCAGAGAGGCCACTGAAAAAAAGATTTTTCCATTCTTTTCTCACCTCAGATACAGCAAATGGAGCATAGCAGAACAGATACAAGATCACCAGTAGTGGCGTGATAGAGGACAGGTCATCCTTGCTATACAAACAGATAAAACGTGCAAACTGATATCACAGGAAATGACCTTAAAATCCTTATGAAAACCTCTGTCCTCACCACTTCCAAATCTACAAACCTGGAACACTCTTTCCCAAAGCCTACACAAGTCAGGATGGAGCAACAGAGTATGAGGAGGAATGGGATGAAGATGGAGATGGAGAAGGCACAGAGGATGTAAACCAGCATGTCAGAGTAACTGCTCTCCCAGAACACTGCACACAGCATTTCAGCTGGATCATACCTGAACATGGGACGCAGATACAGTGAGAAGTTATGTAGATTCATATACAGTATTTGGAGTATATCTCTGAGCATCTTTACCCACCTTATCCAGTCATAGACTACTGGCACTGCACCAAATATAGCTCCAATGCACCATGATGCCACACATGCAACTGCCATGACAATAGACAGTATTTTACCTTTGGAAGGAATGCCCATAAATCTCTGAACACAGAGAATAGCTGAGGACAAAGAAGAAAAGAATGCTATAATTGTGACGTAACACTTTTTTTATAGATAACTTAGAGGAGTTTAGTTCTCAGAATATTCACCTTAATTTAATTTATTGAATTTTTTTTTATAAACTTTGAAATTTAAAGTTAAAATACTTGCTTCAATCCTATTAAGAATTGTAGGCTACCCCTTTTAAATAACTAAATATTTAAATAATAATTAAAAAAATTTATTTTTAATATTAATTATAACGAATGAAGAAAAATCCCAAGCTAAGGACAAAGAACTGTTGTAATTGTGACATAATTCTTTTTTGTAGAAAATTTAGATTTTTTAAGGCTAAAATTATGAGTTTAGTTCTCAGAATAACGTCGCTTTCTAATTTAATTTAATTAAAAAAAATACTTGAAAATAAAGTTCAGAGACTTGCCTTAATCGTTTAAGAATTTTACCCTTTTTAAATAACCAAATAAAAATAACCAAATAAATAATAATGAAAGAAGAAAAAAATCCCAAGCCGAGGAGGAGGACAGAGGAAAAGAATTGTATAAATGTGACATAACTGTTTTATATATAGATTATTTAGATTTTTTTTTAAGTCTCAAACAAGGAGTTTAGTTCTCAGAAATTTTGTTTTCTACTTTCTTCTAAGAATTTTACCCTTTTAACCCCCACCATAACTCTTTTTATAGAAAACGTATAGAAAACTTAAATAGATTTTATAGATATAAACATTTATAGATGAAAGAAAATAAGGCTCAAACAGGAGTTTAGTTCTCTTTAGTTTGGTTTAATAATTTTTTTATTTTTTTTTTATCAATCTTTGAAACTAAAGTACCCCTTTTAAATAACCAAATCAATCTTGAAACTAAAGTACCCCTTTTAAATGACCAAATAATAATAATAATAATAATAAACATTTTATTATTAATTATAATGAAAGAAGAAAAATCTCAAACACTGGTATTGGTTGTAATTAAGTATTAATTAAAACAGCAACTTTTCTGAATATCTGAAGATGGTCACATTACTTTTGTTAGATAAATACATGGTTTCATGAAAGCTATGGTTGTGTGCAAGATTATTTATTCTTTCCTCGTAATATATCCTGTGTCCAACGCACCTGTCTGCACCCATTTAGCACAAAGGACTGTTTATATATTGTCCTTTATTACTAATGACAATGAAAGCAGTATGTAAAGATATCCCATAGAGCTATAATTAACTATAAATTGTTCAATGTCAGCCATACCTATACTTCCAATGGAAGAGGTGATGAAGGTGAACTTCAGCAGGCTCACCACCTCACACCAAGGTGAAATCTGACCATCACCCAGCACAGCTAAGAGGGAGCCACAGATTACGAGGAAGGAGCAGAAGAAATCTGAGAGGTGAGACTGAAAAGTGGCAGCCAGTAAAGACACTGATAATGGTCTTTACACTGTGAGAAAGCAGAAAATAAAATAAATCAAGGCATGAGGTAGTTCGTTGTATTTTATAACATTCTCTAAAGGGATAAGAGAATATACATTATTCTTACCACTATTTTAACGATCAAAACCAGTCCATTTCCCAAAACACCCAGTACCATCTCAGTTGTGAGAATGGGAGCGAGAACAGACTTCTCAATTCTGGACCAATAATTCTCCTCTGATTCCGTTATATTATTTGAAGTGTTCACTGAAAGGAATAAGATACATAATTTCACAGATTCTAGGGATCAAGAATCAATTTAGCAATGCAATTTACATACTTACAGCCAGGGCTTGACATTAACTCTTTTGCTCACCAGCGACTGTGTCAAAAGTTGCTTTCCAAAGTTATTAGCCACTCTGCATTTTCACTGGCCAAAATTCTGACATCGAAACAATGTGGGGAAACTGCCTATAGATATTTTTAATATTAGCTCATAATTTGGCAGCAGGTATATTAGGCTGCTGTCACTTTAAGACCTGATACCCATTGTACTGATACACTTTCGTTTTCTTTCTCAACGGTTTACATTCACTTGAAAGTTAAAACACAACTGACTCTATGTGAATACTCGCCAAGACAGGCATTTTGTTGTTCTTTTGTGAGTACTGGACTGTTTAAGCGCAATTAATTACTCAGAAGGCGCCTTTATGTGCGCACACGAAATCTGCTGGAATTATTAAAATGATGCGCAACCCAACGCAGAAATTCACGCCATGTAACACCAGCAATATTCATCCGGAGCAAATTAAACGAGTGAGTAAAGGGACACGGGGTTTGTGTGTCAACTCGTTGTCGGAGAGATGATAGAGTATCTATTCTGCGGAAAACTAGTATTGGAAGTGTTTCAAATATTTCAGTATGGATATGGATATGTATAGATATTTATATTTATATTTATATTTATATTTATGCATCTAATATTTTTGACAGCACTATAATTGCACTTTGTTTATTATTTCAGATGCCTTTTTAAGAATACAATTGAAAAATGTATATTATATATCAAATTCAACCTGCCAAAGTGGCTAGTAGGAGTGACTGCTGTCCCACTTTGGCTGAGTGTGTTGTAGTTATTATGCAAAGATGAAGATAAAAGTGAACAGACTTTATTAAACGAAAGAGAACTACACCAAACTGAACATAAGAATTAACGAGAACCAACAAATGAGAACTAAAACACAAGCATAATATGCTAAGTGAAAACAAAGATGATTGATTAACACAGGTGATTCAAATGAGGGAACTGATGAATAACCATATAAATAAACATTTATATTATGCATCTAATATTTTTGACAGCACTAATACATTGCACTTAGTTTATTATTTCAGATGTCTTTTTAAGAATACAATTGAAAAATGTATATATAAAATTCAACCTGCCAAAGTGGCTAGTAGGAGTGACTGCTGTCCCACTTTGGCTGAGTGTGTGTAGTTATTATGCGAAGATGAAGATAAAAGTGAACAGACTTTATTAAACAAAAGAGAACTACACCAAACTGAACATAAGAATGAACGAGAACCAACAAATGAGAACTAAAACACAAGCATAATATGCTAAGTGAAAACAAAGAAGATTGATTAACACAGGTGATTCAAATGAGGGAACTGATGAATAACCATATAAATAAACTAGAATGCAATAAGTAACCAAGGAGACAAACAAGTGGCCGGAAACTGATAACAAATGAGACATGTGATTGAAGGATACAAACTAAAAGTCCATGAGGATATAACAAAGAATAATCATGACAACTGTGTTACTGCTGAAATCCACCCTCATTTTGCAGGCGTTGTTGTTAAAGTCAAGCCCTGCTTATAGTCTACATCAACCTGAGTAGGCTAAATAAAAATTTCAAAAGGAGACTTTCACAGAGATTTTGAGTTTGCCAAAGAAACTTAAAAACCTCTTTAAAAAGAAGGTTATCCACGATAACTGTTTGTGCAATAGGTGGAAGTTTATACACTTACAATTCTAAGTGTATACAACATATCACATTTAATTTTTATTTATTCTTCGCAGAATATTAGGGTACAGAGAATTTTGTTTAAAGGTGGTTAACTTACTTTGTCACCGAAGCAGAGACCTACAGATACACCCAACGATTAGCATAGAAAAAGGAAAGCTTCACACTCGGCTGTTTTCTGGATATGTGATACGAGAGCACTGAACACCTTGATTACACGAGGACAGACGTCACAGCTTTCTTTAATTAAACTTAACCTGCTTCATTAAGCTTTAACCATTGAACACTTATTCAGCCGTTTTCACAGTGACGGCACTAATGGTTGTGTGCAACAGAGCATTATAAGATAAATCGTTTAATCCTTACACAGAAATCTTCATTTTAGGACTTTAAACACCTGCAGAACCCGAAATGTAGTGTATAACTCGCGTCTGTCTGAACTCTGAACATATTTTCAAAACTATGTTAAGTCATTATCATTGTGCAATGATGAAACAATGTTGAAAATTTTTTAATAAAATGTCATATTATACAATTTCTCAAATAATATGACAAATCCTGAACTACATTATTGAATACTTTTATGATAGTGGAACTATCCAAATATATTTATAAAGGCCGTTTTATTAAATGTATTATTTTTAATTTAATATAATATTTAAATTTTGTATCCTTATTTTTAATTCTGTTCTGTCTTATATTTTGTAAGAAAATCTCACTTCCGGCGTTCTCCGTGTGCATTTCCTCAATCTCCGCTGTTCTGGTTGAGAAGGCCAAATAGCGACTGTCCGGTGAGTACGAACTGATTATTGAACTCAACTGTATTTTTAGTTTATTTTTTATTTTTTTTGTAAACACGCAACGCATTTTGTGCAACCGATATAATTAATTCAATATTAAGAAGTCAAATATTGGTTTAAAGGTTATACGAATAATAGCAGTAAAGTCATTGAAAGTCCTTGAGAAATCTGCCTGTGGTTAAGCTACTACAAACACTGCACGGGCAACATTTGCCTTCGAATAAATAACACTGAGTTACAGATAATTATGCAAAGATTAAATATGTAAATACACATTGATGTCTTAATGAAACTGTGTAGTAAATGTGTCGAAAGCTAGTCTGCTTGACATGCTTGAGTTCGTGTCCTAAGCCACTTGCTGCAGTCCTACAGTCCAAACACTGCTTAATGCATTATTATGGACGTATTACATTCTGTCGAAAGATTAATTAGTGATAATTAATCTGTGGTTCTCAAATTAACCACATTTATGTAACTTATCGCTACCTCGCGATATGAGCGGAACTAATGGTTTCGGGCTTTTGTTTACGTTATGTAAGGGGAAGTAATTCATGGCACACTATTTTGTGTAACTGCCAAATTGTTATTTTATTTTTTAATTCGATGTTTTAAAAATGGTCAGTAGATGTCCATTAGAATGTTCAGTGTTGTAACTTGAGCAAATACACATGAAAAACCCCATTCTACCTTATTATTGTCCCTATTACCTACAGTGCCCCTCACTGAGATGTCTGCTGCGTTACGTGTGGTCTACACCGTATCAAGGCCAGGTGGGGTTATGAAATAGAAGCATACGAATACAGTGGCATTTATGTATATCTTAATATGTGGTGATCAAAATAAAGTCTTGGCTCACAGATGTGTGATGTTATCTATTTATTCCTTAGGGTCATTTCTGGCCAGTCAATGTCTTGCACGGCCTCTCAGCCTATCTGCACACAGAGCAGGGATAAGTAAGTATTTCATAGTACAAAACAGGATCCACTCTAATATATGTTCTTAATAATAAAACCTTTTCCTATCACATCACGGTTTTATGGAACCACGTTTCCGCATAAAATAAAAAAGATAATAGTGACTTTTTATTTCACAATTTTCTTCTCACAGTTGCGAGTTTAGATCTCATAAATAATATCTTATACTCACTTTTTCTATATGCAGAGTTTGTCAATAATCAGGAAGATGCCACAGATATGAAGTCCATCACTGACCGTGCGGCACAGACTCTTCTGTGGACAGAGCTGTTCAGAGGTCAGTAACAACCTAAGCCTTTTATCTTCCATAAAGTCTTCACACAAATAATCCCGATAACTCAGAAAAAGTAGGAACCACCTGATATTTGTGTTGATGCAGGTTTGGGAATGACCATGAGCTATCTTTTCCGTGAACCTGCCACAATCAACTACCCATTTGAGAAGGGCCCTCTGTCTCCCCGTTTCCGTGGCGAACATGCTCTGCGCAGGTACCCCTCTGGAGAGGAGCGATGCATTGCATGTAAACTTTTGAGGCCATTTGCCCAGCCCAGGTACACTCTTTTTCTAACTGCCCTTGTTCATCCTGATATATCATGACACTGTAATGACAAGCAGTAATTGCATGTTTGTTTATTTATTTGCACATGTGAATAGGAAGAGTAATTACAAGAAAATAAAAGTAATGTATGCAAGGGGACACCCTAATTCTCTCCCTCAGGCTATTACAATTGAGGCAGAACCTCGTGCTGACGGCAGCAGGAGAACAACGCGCTATGACATAGACATGACCAAATGCATCTACTGTGGCTTTTGCCAGGAGGCCTGTCCTGTGGATGCTATTGTAGAGGTGAGCATCTAGCAGCACACATTTCAACTCCTCATCCCGTCACTTAGTAGGCTGTTTAATGGGTTTTCAGGCAACATGCCTTAAAGTAGAGGTGTTCGAACTGGTTTCTAGGAGATCTGTGGAAAAAAGTTTACAAAATGTATTTTTAGAGCTGTCAGAGAGATACTACAACAGGCACAATATAAAAAATAAAGTAAGAAAAAACTAATAAGATATACATTACCATTCAAAAGTTTAGGGTCAGTAAGATTTTTGTAATATGATCTCTTATGTTCACCAAGGGCGAATGATAAAAAATACAGTGAAAACAGTATTGTGAAATACTATTACAATTTTAAATAACTTTCTTTATATAAAAATTATATATATATATATTATATATTTTTTAAGTATATTTTAAAATGTAATTTATTCCTGTGATGTTAAAGCTGAATTTTCAGCATAATTTCTCCAGTCTTCAGTGTCACATGATCCTTCAGAAATCATTCTAATATGCACATTTGCATAACATTTATTATTATTATCAAAGATGAAAACAGTTGTGATGCTTAATATTTTTGTGGAAACAGTGATACTTTTTTTTTAGGATTCATTGATGAATAGACAGTTAAAAAACAGCATTTATTTGAAATCGAAATCTTTTTTTAATCTTCTGTATCTTTACTGATCAATTGAATGCATGCTTGCTTAAAGCTGCAGTCCGTACGTTTCGTGTGTTCAAAATTTATAAGTGAGTACATCATGAATCCATCATGAGCCCACTACCTGTGTGACTCGTCAGAGACAGAGAGAAGTAGCTCCGGCTACAATGTTCTGCCGCAAGGCGCTTTCAGTTCTGTTTATTAACCGCTAGAGCGCCAAAAGTTATGGACTGCAGCTTTAATAAAAGCGTTAATTTGTTGTAAACAATCTTACTGACCCCAAACTTTTGAACATTAGTGTATATTATACAATGTGCCTTAAATTATTTTGAGGTGTATTGTGATATTGTACAGCATGAGCGGGTACATGTGCAAATATTGCAGAAAATAAGCAGTGTACATGCTTAAGATGAAGCATGAATTAATTTGCCATATTACATTGTACATGACCAGATTCCCTGACGTTATTGTTTATCTCTACTCCTCAATCTTTTCAGGGCCCCAACTTTGAGTTCTCCACAGAGACTCACGAGGAACTGCTTTATAATAAGGGAAGCTCCTCAACAATGGAGATAAGTGGGAGGCTGAGATCGCTGCCAACATTCAAGCTGACTATCTCTACAGATAAACATGCTTCATGGACTGTCTCCTCTCAACACAGTGACAATATAGTCTTCAACATGCTCTCATACCAATAATCACAGTTTCAATTGCATAAGGAAGAATTGGTTTTAGACAGTTACAGTTGTGCTGAGTGCACCTTTTCAATGCCCAGGGACTGAATTCTTTTCTGAAGATGCACATACTTTGTCGATTTTTTTCAACTTGGGCATACATATAGATGCTCAGTTCTGATATTAAGTTCACAAATTCAAATAATAATAAAAAAATACAACAGCCTTGAAGTGGTCCCTCTCATTAAAACATTTCTCTGTACATCTACAGCTGTCATTTTGACTTTGAACATTCAGCACAACCTCACACAGAAACTGAGGTCAGTTGTGTAATAAAAAGTGTCTAATGGCAGGAGAACCAAGTTGTTCTCGAAAACCACAAAGGATGACGCACTACTTTGAGGCCAATGTATATTCTCATTTTGCAGCAGTCAATCCATCCTCCCCACTTTCTTCCTTCTTCCTTTCATATTTTCACCATCCAGTGGGTTTAAATGAAGAAAGAGTTGTAACAAACAAAAGCACTTCAGCAAGTGTTGAGTTTTTCACATTGTATCCTTACAGGTAAAACATTTTATTTGTCCTTGAGAGAACTGTACAAAGACTAAATACTTGTGTACCGTATATAATAAATTAATGCTCTGTCCAAATCTTTCACAATCTCTTGCCTCTTCTTTTTAAATTGAAATATTTTGGATAGCTTCATAAAAATTATGTATATTTAAGATTAAGTTTTCATAATATCTTTATTTTGCTTCTTTGAATGTCTTTTTAAAGGGATGTGAAATCTTTGTTGTCTTATAAAACCATAAAAATGGTTATTTACATGTAGTAACAGTTCTATTTAGAGCCATGTCGTCTTGAAGAACCGTTTTATTATAAATAGAGTTTAGGGATCTTAATCCCGCCTTTTTGTTTTCAAATCTGTAACTGTCAAAGCCACCTCCTCATTACTGGTTTTCTGGAGCTCAACGATCCAACTACACATATTGTCAACAGGTAAATGAAATGTCTATAGATTTTAACTTTCAAATTGTAACTTGTTTCCAATAATGACTTTTTGGAACAACTAGTTAAAAAAAAAAAAAAACGTTTTCCTTTTAACATTGTGAAGGACTTTCATACTCGTTTTCCTTTTAACATTGTGAAGGACTTTCATACTGTCCATTTTTGCTACTTTTGTCCTTCATGAACATAATTATTTTTACATAAACAAATGAAAGGGACACACCACAATTCTAAACTCAATTGTATATTTCTTCCCAGATGCCGACACATCCCATAACCTCATCTTTAGAGAGAAACTGCCACTTAAATTACAAGACACAGAGGACTGTGAAGATATTTCACTGCATGGAACTTGGTCTTCGTTACATTATCTTAAATAGTTTGTGTTTTGCTTCTTTAAAATACTTTACTTTTTTTTAAATACATTCACACAGACACAGTGTTGGGGGTAACGGATTAAGTTAATGTGAATTACATTAGTAACTAGAAAGTAACGCATTACTTTTACATTTACAACTAAATATCAGTTACTTTTTCAAGTAAGTAACACAAGTTCCTTTGATTTTCCATTTATTGACTGACAGCTCTTCTGTGCCCATGTTGAGAGAAATCGTGAATAAGAGGCGTTGTGTGTAAACATGATGGTTATTGTAGTTCTAGACTAAATGTGAGAAGTAACGCTTTTTGTTTCAGCATCTGTAACTCACTGGATTTTTGAGCTTGAGTGCTCAAACTTTCATAAAAAGTACCCACATTTGTTCACCATAAAAGGCACCAGTTCAAACCCCTGCACGAATATCACAGCCCTCATGATTTGATGTCAGATACATGGTGTGCCTTTGTTACAACTGTTGTTGTAACACGTGTGCGCTTGTTTTTCTATCCCGGTGGGGACTTCAACCTGAATGACACTGGTATTTATGCTTAATGAACACTCAACTTAAGTGACCCGTATAAAGAACATGTAGGTCTAACAAAAAACACTGCCAATGTGTGAGTGAGTTTGTGTCTATGTGTGGATATGATCAATCAGACAGAGCTACAATGAATGTCAGAGTGGTGGGTCCATGCAGAGACTTTACCCACATTTTACCCACACTTTCTTTTGCCTTTATTTACCAAATGTCTCCATACAGACATTCAGTAGGCCTACTTCAAAAGTCCCTCAACTTGCCCCAACCCACCTCGACTGTTGGATGGAATTAAATAGTTTTATTAAGTTTTTGTTCAATATTGATTTATTTGTTTGTTTGTTTATTTATTTAACTACATTTTAAAACACGAATTAAACAGTTTATGTATAATAATTTGTTTTAAAAAGTATTCATTTATTTCCATTTTTATGTTTGAATTGATAACTCCTTAATTGAATTTTTAAGTGTCACTCCTAGTCCTCCAGTCTGCGTGCGATCAAGCGCTGTTTGCATCGTTCTGTGTAATGGAGAAACTGAAGCACCTCAGCTGAGGAAGATTAGCTACCCGCATACAACTGTTGCTCTAATCCGCTTTGAGAGGATAGACTTAGGACAACTACAAGACAGAAGCTATACTGCCATATTGTTTGTTTTTTTTGCAATAAAAAAAAGAGAATATTTTTGAGTTAAAATAGGATATTTTTTGTCTAAATCAATAATCCTTATCGACTCTATTGGAACTCTTAACTGGGAGTATTCATGCTGTAGTTAACATGTTTACTAGTTGTCCAGTCTGAAAACAGCGTCGCTGGAATCTTTTAGCTTCTATATTGACCATTACAGCTATTTGAAGTCTCATATTACATTGAACCGAAGATGAAGGATCGACTGGAACAACTAAAAGCGGTAAGAGGATTTTTCTTATGAGTTATGATTTCAAACGGCGGTCTGGGGACTGAATTGCTACTGTTTGACCGTTACCTGGGAGGTCCTGAGCTCAATATTGACTAACGGGGTCTTTAGGGAGTCCCTACAAAGACCCAGTAAGGGAGTTTGGTTAATTACGCGTAGATTATCTTGCTGCCAGTAATTACACTCATGATGATACAAATAGTTTAAAACGGTATTAACTGCCATAACGATTCATTTAAAACGCGTCTGACATTGATAGTTGAGATTCGTTAGCATCCACACATCATCCTGACTGGTCATTGGTGCCAAATCTGTTTAAAATATCTGTTGATATGTCATATTTTGTAATGTTCCATTTCTGTTGAAATTTTGAAGATAAACTGCAATGTATTCTATCTATAAGTTTACTAACAAAAGCAAGTAATGGTTGCTAAAAAAAAAAAAAAAACTTAAACCAGACTAATGTAGTCGGTCTCCCATCTGACTTGACCAGCCTGGAAGACCAGCTTAAACCAGTTAAGACCATCTTAAACTGGTTTAATATGTTTTTACACAGAGAAAACACTGTTTCTGCCAAGTTAATCAACTTTCTGCTTTGTTCCTGTATGTCAAAATAGAAGTCGGACCAAGCTCCTGATGATGTGGAAATTCCAATGGAAAATAAAGAATTTATGGATGGTTCTTCACTCAGGTATATGTGAATTAACTGAATTAAAATGAAAGCGGACATTTGAAGGCCACAATTGGGTCATTTCTGTATGTGTTCTACAGATTGAGGAAATCCGCAGCAGTATAGACAAGATTGATGAAAATATAGGCGAGATAAAGCGACTGTATTCTGTCATCCTCTCTGCACCTACATCAGACCAGAGTTAGTCTTATGTTTTTTTTTTTACCTTTATTTTTAAGATATTTATCATTTTTCTCTGTCGTCTCCCCACCATGTTCAGGTTTTCAATATTTCTCATCTTATTTCTCAATTAGAGACGCAGGACGAATTGGAGGCAGTTACTAATGAGATAAAGAAACTGGCCAACAATGCTCGCAACAAACTCAAAAGTCAGTTTTCAGCTCTTGCATTGCTTGTTCATGAAAATATATAAATAATTGGACGATATGCTACAGCACTCTTGTCTATAAATTCTGATTTTTTTGACAGGCATGAGCAGAACTTGGCATCTAACACCGAGGAGAGGGTTTCAGCAGATGTACGGATAAAGAAATCTCAGGTAACCACTAGCTCTACCACAAGCCCAAAAGGATTTCAACTATTTCATTTTTTTTATTCATGCAGTGTTTATCTCCTACATTTTAGCATGCCATTCTTGCTAAGAAGTTTGTAGAGGTGATGACCAAATACAATGAAGCCCAAATGGAGTTTAAAGAGAAGAGCAAAGGGCGCATCCAAAGACAGCTGGAGATCAGTGAGTGACAAGCAGATACACAAATCTTCTTTAGGGTTTGATTTAAAAAAAAAAAAGATTAGTGTTCGCAATGTTATATGCATGTTTAAGGCTAATGTTGGCTTCTGTCTTACAGCTGGCAAAGTCACTACTGATGAGGAACTGGAGGAAATGCTGGAAGGAGGTAACGCTGCAGTATTCACAGCAGGAGTGAGTACTATTCTATATACTTCTATGTGTGATGTTTTGTTGAAAGAACATAACTTGTCTGTATGTTTTTGAGCTTACACTGCCGTTAAAAGGTTGGGGTCAGTAAATTTATATATATATATTTTTAAAGAAATTAATACTTTTATTCAGCAAGTACACATTAAAGGGGTGGTATAATGTCCTTTTCACAAGATGTAAAATAAATCTCTGATGTCCCCAGAGTGTGTATGTAAAGTTTTAGCTCAAAATACCCCACAGATATTTTATATAGCATGTTAAAATTGTCACTTTTTGAGGGTGAGCAAAAACGCACCGTTTTTGTGTCTGTCCCTTTAAATGCAAATGAGCTGCTGCTCCCGGCACAGAGGGTGGAGCTACAATAGCTTGTGTCCTTTTACCTCACACAGACATGCACTGAAAATTTCAAAAACTTTTAGCCTTTTATGTTCAAACCGGAGTCAGACAAAGATGGAGAGACTCACGAAGAAGTGACAACATGTAGACAACATTTCTGAATGGTTAGTTGATGAATTTATGTAGCTTATGAGTAGTTATCTTCTAGTCACTGATTGCATATTCTGTCTTGATAATCTATAAATCGTGTTCCCGGGGGTGGGGTTTATGTAAATTTTAGGGTTTTACCCAGGAGGAAGCTTGTGTAGTCCCTACCAGCCATTTGTTGTAGTCCTTAAAAAAAGTGATTTCTGTAAAAGAAAATATCTCCCTTAGATTTGAACTTTGAGCATTGTAACTTTGCAGATGTTGGTTATGCTCAAACAGCAACATTACACACTAACTAAAGTTAGAAAAGTGAAATCATAATCAACCACCCCTTTAAATTGGTCAAAAGTGGCAGTTAAGACTTTTAAATTGTTACAAGAAATATCTATTTCAAATAAATATTGTTCTTTTGAACTTTCCATTCATAAAATAATCCTGAAAAACTATATTACGGTTTCCAAAAAAACATTAAGCAGCACAACTGTTTTCAAAATTTAAAATAATAATAAATGTTTCTTGAGCACCAAATCAGCATATTAGAATGATTTCTGAAGGATCATGTGACACTGAAGTCTGAAGTAATGATGCTGAAAATTCAACTTTGCCATACAGGAATAAATGACATTTTAAAATATACAAAACAGTCATTTAAATAGTAATAATATTTCACAATATTACATTTTTTACTGTATTCTGTTCAAATAAATGCTGCCTTGATGAGCATAAGAGACGAAATAAAAAATGAAAACATTAAAAAATCGTACCGATCCTAAACTTTTGAACACTAGTGTGTGTTTATTATTTAAACAACTTTCTCCTTTTCTATAGATTATGGACTCTGGAATATCAAAACAGGCACTAAGTGAGATTGAGGCACGACACAAAGATATTATGCGACTGGAGAGCAGCATAAAAGAGTTGCATGACATGTTCGTGGACATTGCAATGCTGGTGGAGAATCAGGTACATGTGTTTGTCTTTTCTGGAGAATAAAGCAGAGATATAGCCCCATTTCGGAGGCCTTATGATTAAAGCTGCTGTTTGATTCAGGTTGAACACCGGTCTATTATATATCCTCAGCATTTTATTCTATCTGTCAACAGGGAACTATGATTGACAGAATTGAGAGCAACATGGACCAGTCCGTGGGTTTTGTGGAAAGAGCTGTGGCTGACACTAAAAAGGCTGCCAAGTTCCAACAGGAAGCACGCAGGGTGAGCTTGGAAATTATGAGGAGTAAAACAATTCTGTCGTATAATAAACAAAACTTTCACTTTATAGTTTATTATCATTTATAAAATGCAGACTACCATTTGTAAGATTCTCAAATAGTGTTTTATGTTTCTTGCAGCAATTTTTGTATGTTTAACAGGTTTTATTTTTCATCATCCTTTGAGTTTCTTCTGTTTTCCTTCTCTCTATATTTCGGTTTCTCCCTCATGCTATTATTATATCATTATCATGCTGTCACTGTCCACTCACTTCCAACTTTGTAGAAAAAGATGATGATCATGCTGTGTTGCACAATTCTTGCGGTCATCGGTGGTTCTGTGGTGTATAGCTGGCTGACATAAACGTCAAGGTAAGCATTCATAAAGCTAAATTCATAAACTCTATAATGACTGTTTGTAGTAACATCCTGTCTTTTTCAGGTGAAGATGTTGTCCAGAGTCTCTATCAAGAATCAAGAGAAGCATCTTAGTGCCAGTGAACCATAAGCATCCCTACTGACACATAACATGTTTTCCCATGCTGGCTTATCTTATTTGGTCTTTTACATTCTTCCTGTCTTATCAATTGGCCTTGCATTGTTAGAGGCATCATTGTATAATGTGATGTAAAAGCTAGCTGTCAATTTTAGGGCTGTGGTATGAAAAATAGCTTTGTAAGGGACAGTGCACCCCAAAATGTAATCATTTACTCACCCTCATGTTGTTCCAAACCTGTATGAATTTCTTTCTGTTGTTGAACACAAAAGAAGAAGATATTTCGAAGAATGTTGGTAACAAGACAGTTGATGGTAGCCAATGACTTGCATAGTATTTTTCTTACTATGGAAGTCAACTGTCTTGTTACCAACATTCTTCAAAACATCTTCTTTTGTGTTCAAAGAATTCATACAGGTTTGGAACAACACAAGGGTGAGTAAATGACACAATTTTCATTTCTGGGCAAACCAACCCTTTAATTTATTTAAATGTTTTATGGGAATTTATGATAAAGCCTATGTATGATGATAAAAGATAAATAGGAGGTTACTTTTTGTTTTTGAAGCCTACATTTTTTTTTAACTGACAGGTGAAACATTTTACACTACCAATGTCAAATATTTTGTGCCCACTTAGTCCTTACTAGAAAAAACAAAAACAAAAAACCTTTAGATCATGTTTAAATCATGTTTTTAATTTAGTATTTGTGAGATTTGCAATGAGAGTGGTTCTGTTGTTACTGACCATTTACTTATTTAATGCAGATGAGTAGCACTTAGTTTATTTCTTCAGTTTAGTTAATATTTTTCTCTTATGTAAGTGATATTAGTAGTATTGTATATTTTGGAGACACCTCTGTTTAATTATACAGTGGTCTGACTTGAGTTATTGTCTAGACTGAGTAGTCGTGATTAAAAGACCGAGGTGTCTAAAAATCTGTGTTTCCGTTCTTTCATCAAGGCTTAAAAACAATAAATGATTTGTAATGTTTATTTATGTGGTAAACTTTTCTGGAGTTGATTGTGACGTTGTGGTTATCGACACATGTTTAGTCCAATGGGTTGCTGCGCGTTAGAGACTGCTGACCAATCAGCAACTACTTCCTGATCGATTGGGTTAAACGAAAAGTTTTACCATGCGGAGTTACCTGGGGTCGATTACGGAGGAAAATTCAATTTGTACTATTATTCAGAGTATTTCAAAACGGTTTATTGGACTCAAAGGAATGTCGAGGACTTCACGATGACCTTATGTGAAGTTACATTGGGCTAATTCGAAAGAAAATGTAGATTTATTTCACCAGACGCCACAAGCCAGAGCTTTATATGCAGTCATGGACTGGACGTCCGCCGGCGATGGGACGCCTAGCCACGTAAGATCTAAGGTACCTAAAAGCTATGTTTAACTTATCACATTACGCATATAAATATATTTAAAAAAACAATTTGGTTGCAGACATTTTGCCAAAACTGAATGAGTGTGTTGATATTTTCTATTTGATTGGTTGGCAACGCGAAGCTTACAGCACATGTAAGCCAATCTTTGTGTAGCTGTTTTGATCGACGTGCAACTCCAGCCAATGAGAGCATGGCTCGTCTAGTTTCTTGTACTATTATTTGTCTCTTAGTACCGCCTCCCTGTGAAGTGGCAGCAGCATTAACCAATGGGAGTCAAATCGATGGCGTCGCATGTGTCTGTGATTGGATGCCAAGTCTGTAGCGGGCGGGGTTTACTTCGTGGTGTTTTTGTGACGATGTGAAAATGGCGGCGAATGATCTATTCTACTATATTAACTTTGTCGTGAATTCACACTGTGGAGCTGTCTGAATAAGGCTTACTTTCACTTAACGTTAGAATATAAAAGTTACTAGACGAGTCTAGTCGGAGTGCACATTTTATTAGTAAACAGTACACGAGGACTATTTTGACCGCTGGATTTCCCCACTGTGAGCCTGAGTTTAAGTCTGTGGAAATGTTTTTATTTTAAACTTGAACCGAGATTAGCGTATGTTACTCGATAAATATACGCTCTTCATTTCTCGCCTCACTCTTCATGGGTGACTGCAATATTATACGTTGTACATATAAGCCGTATGTATAAGCAAAACCCCATATCTCTTTGTATTTTAATTTTTTTTTACCACCCGCGTAATGTTTGTAGGCTGGTTAACGTTAGCTGGTGCTGATGCTCGTTCACTCTCCCCTCAGCAGCGCTTAGCTTGACAACCTAGCTTTCATGATTTTATTATGACCTGCTGTTTTATTCTTTTTGGTGTGAAATATAATACAATAATTTTGTAGCGTGATGGTCCGTTTTTGTGTGAAAAAAGCTGCGGGCGAGTTTTCAACTATTTGAAAACAGCGATTCTTTTATCTAGGCAGTATCCATGTAAAGTGACGTTATTTCGATTAGATCGACACTAATAAAGTGTCCAATGTCCATCGGAACAGTTGAACTTGTGGCGGTTAATTCTAACGGGATAAGCTGACAGAAGCGCGATCGCTGGCTCGCGACTTGCCCGTTCACTGGCGGGCTGCGCGTGAGTCTTTATTCTGACAATGGACGATCCCAAACCGCGTTACAGCAAGCGACTGGTAAGTACAGCACAGTAAATACTTGGAAAATAAAATGTTTTGCTCTGGATGGCAGTCTACAATGGAGTTTCTGCATTGAGAGCAGTTCGCTGATAAAATTCCATTGCTGTTGAAATGTTTGCACCAATGTTCACTAGTGCTGTCAGTTGAGTGGCTAAAAGAACCTGCAAGGTGTGACTGAAGAACACTTATTTTCATTTTATGTTCTCCGTATCGGTTTTATGCGTCCAGATGTTTAAAAAAATTGGACATAGCAGATGTCATAACGTCATTTAAAGATTTCTTGAAAGCTTTGACAAGTTTTGCACTTTCATGGAAAGGATAAATACAGTAGATGTTGAATTCATGGCTGGCTTCTGACAGAAGGTCCACTGACCATCACAGGTGCATGACTGAAAACATTTCCATTTTCACATAACAAAATCTGTAAAATTATCAGAGTAATCTGAGTAAATTCACAAAGCGTACTTGCAATAAATTATGGTGATTAAAAACACCTAGATATTTACTAGTTGACACGGCTATTTCATTGCAGATCTTGCAGATATCTAAATTTCCTTTGCCTCATCAAGAAGTTAAATAACAGTTACATTTATTCTCTAGACTATATTCTTATGCATTGAAGTCCTTATGGAGTTTACTTGCGATGAAACCTGCCAGTTATGAATGCCAGCAGCTTGCAGCGCATCCTCACGATTGTGCAAAACTTGTGATTCCCCCCCTCCCCCCCCATCTTCTACACCACAAAATTCAATAACTAATTTATTAATTCTGTCTTCTTATATATAGTTTTTTTTTTATCTTATTTTCGATTAAATGGTTTAATTCTCTTGATCCAAACTGACATGTTGCTTTAGCTCCATACACTTTTATATTAATTTATGTTTTGGATTACCCCAGCAACACCTCAGTCCTAAAGATTCTGAATGTTAGTTGTTGACACAATGGCTGCGTCCAAAATCGCATACTCTCTTGAGTAGGTACTTATTTTACTGCTAAAAAGTGCGTTCTTTACAGTATGAGTGTGTGTAGTATGAATGTAATCCGGACGTACTACATTCGCCATGTTGTCATTCTCATGTGACTTACCAACGCTTCACTGCCATTCACAAATCCTCTCCCGTGGCCTCATGGGATAGTAAAGTGTTCATCGAATGCATGCACACTTCAGATTCTAGGCGAAAGAAGTACGTCATCCAGGTATTTTTCGCCCTACTCTTTTATGAGTACTGTGAATTCGGACATACTTATTTTATCACATACTGTTTTTTGCCTACTAGCCTATATTTAATAGGGAAGGATGCGATTTTGGATGCAGCCTGACACTTGTGCATGCGGAAAATTATTAATGTGCAGTTGGTGCCATTGTTTAAGGTTGGGTTTTAGAGAATTTGTTGCACATAAATTAAAAGCTTCGATCAATGCGTTAGAATTTATCTCTATAAGATTAAAATGTTCTGAAACCATATTGGTGGTTTGGTTGTAACATTTGCCCACGATTCTGAAGAGCAGGATGGAGAAGTGAGCAGGATTTGAGAGATTGTTGTGTGCACACTGTTTTTGTAGAGACTGGTGAAGTGGAGGATCAATGATTAGATTGGTTTAGCAGACCATGTGATCAGACATGCGGAAACGGGGGGAGGAGTGGGCGGGGGCACTGCAGAGGCGAAAGGATGACAGAGGAGAACAGACAGCAGATTTTCTCATTTTGAAAGAAGGGAAGAAATGCAGGGATGGAGAACGGACAGGAGATCCTTACGCTTGTTGACGGGGGGATGTTGTTGATGAGACGGAGAGGCAGGAAGAGGAAAAGCCAGCAGGAAGATGTGACACTGAAGGTGCGAGGTGTGTAGTGTCTCATTGCCCTCCACAAGGGCTTCCTCCTAGCGCACGCGGTCTAGGGCCTTCGCTTGGAGAGAGGGCGATCGAAAGCTGCATGTGGAAGGGCACAGAAAAGGTTTTAGTCCTGCCATCAGTTGCATTTTTTTTTTTCATTTCTCTCCTTTCATACTCCACTTCATCTTGATTGATTTCATCTCCCTCCAGGGTGGGGACACGTTGCTGCTGTACAGGTTGTACTGTTTCACCGTGAATTCATATTTCTAGATCTTTGTTGTGAATGGAAGAGATTGAAAGATGCAATGATACAGCATAAGAGAGTGACAGATTGGCAGGGTTTGCCCTCAGGCCCAGAAAATTGGGAAGACTGCATCATCATTGACTAGGGATGGGCACAAGTGCCTACGTACTCGGAAATGACAGCACTGATTGATCTTGATAACAATTGCATCTTTAAAAATGTCTGTTCTTAATATTGTGATCGTTTACAATTGCATTTTAGCAGTACCACACCATTTACAATAGCAGTACCACACCATCTGATTGGTTAGAATAGGAACATTGTGTACATGGCGACATTGTTTGTGACAGCAATTTCAAAAGCAACTAGACAGGACATACTTGATGTATTGGAACAGAACACGGGTCCTGAGGCACGGTTTTAAAAGTTGAACTGTTTTTAACTTGATACAGTGCCTTAAAGTAGAGTTATGAGACCAATAATTGGCTGGTGTGATTGGACCTTTGTGTGCTAGTATAAAGAGTTTTGATTGCATGTTCATAGAGGTGCACATGGTTCAATCAGGATATGTGAATGGTTTGGAGAAAATTTCCTAAGATGTTGCACAGTCATGCTAAAAATCATTTAATTGATTTCTTTTCTTTTCTACCCCCCTCTTTTTTTCTCTCTTGTTGTCGTTGAGAGGGTGTGATGACAGGGCTTTAGGAAGCATGTGATTGGCTAGTGGTTCCACATCACCATAGACACATTGAGGACAGAGGCAAGGGCGAGCAGAGGAGGGTCTTATTGTTTTGTTCATTGTGTGCCTCCTGTATGTGTTAGTCACCTGCTCTGGTGATCACAGCATCATTAAAACGGCAAACTACTGTTCAAAAGTTTTGGGTTAGTAAGATTTAAAAAAAAGAAATTAATATTATATATTATAAATAAAATAATATTATAGTAAGGATGCATTAAATGTATCCAAAGTGAATGCAAAGGATTCTATTTAGAATAGAAATAAAGATTTATGTTAGAGGTGTGCAAAATTGTCAAAAATAATATCTCTATTTTCTGGGATTTTGTCAGTAAGGATAATCAGATGATATTTTGCTGCGTGTGTTTAGTGATGCTACTTTAGCAGGTTTAGGACTGCCGTGGACAGCTGACTCCTAAAGTTTTTGTTATTCTTCATATTCTGTGCGGTGGTAGGTTCGCATCAGTGACAGAAATTACATTTTCAAATAAGTTTAAATGGATTTTTTTCATTCTTTTTGCATTTTTTACCATTTATAAGGGCATTTTTTCTTAATTAAATGTAACCTATGCATAATTTATTATGTCAAATTATTACAATCAATCAATAAATTTAGTTAGAACAATAAGCTACTATAGGGCTTTACCAATCAAATGAAATCCGTCTTTGCAATGCAGAGGAAACAGAAGCTGCATCTGAAGTGGCATTTAGATGTATTTCCACTGACTGTTTAATGCAGCTCAGATGTGACAAATGCATAAATAATGTTTTTATGTTTTAAAAATAAAATGTTGATGTATGAAATGATTTTAAAAATGAAAAGATACTTTAAAAGGTACATAACACACACAGTTTTTGCCAATCTCATGTTAATCTTTAGTACCTATAGAGTAGTATTGCATCTTTTATATCTCCGAAGAGTCTTTAATTCTATAGTTTTGGTTTTCAGATTTATAAAAGACAGATACAGCTGTTCTTTCCGAAAACAGTCAAGCTCCTGGAAGGCTTACTGTGGGCGGAGCTAAAGACTCACAAGCACAGAGTGGTTTTAGAATAAACAAATGGACACTTATGGTGGTCAGCTAAACAAATGTATTTAAACACACACAATACATTATGCATTATTACTGGATAACTTTTGATTCACTACACGTTCGTGTTTAAATTATATGCACTTGCACGCCAATTGCCAACAAAACTCAGACATTTGCTGCAGCTTTATTTACCGCCTGCAGTACTTACTTTTATCGCTGGAACCGCTCCATCTTTCAGTTTCAATTGATCTGCAAATCCAGTGTCGAACTGGGCCAAAAACATTAGTCACCAAAATGCCGGGAACAAACAAACACACTTGCACAATTCTGTTGATGCCCCGGAAAAACCAAATCAGCCTATTAGAATGATTTCTGAAGGATCGTGTGACACTGATTCACTATTTTACTATATTTTTGGATCAAGTAAATGCAGTCTTGGAGAGCATTAACATCAAAAACAAAACTGCACCAACCCAAAACTTTTGAATGCTGGTGTATGTTGCCGAAATCATCCCTTACATTTATTTGTGCTGCAGTCACATTTTTGAAAACATCACTTCTTGTTTTAAATGCAATCCTAAATGCAACTTCTCTCTTTGTGAAGGATACATTTTTGAACAGAGCTTGTTGAGTGTACTGAATTGTACTGCAACTCACCTGTACTCTAAAGCCGAAGACACACTTAACGGATAGCTGAAACGTTCTAAGACTCTACTGAACACACTTACTGACTGGCGCAGATTTTAAACGCCAACTGAACGCAACTGGCATGATCAGTCGTAAATATAAAATTACATTCATAATCGGCCTAAGGCCGTGTGCCCACTAAAGCGTTTTTAGCCAGTTGAAAACGCTAGGTGCTCTGCTGAAAACGCCTAGCTGTGGGCGCTTGAGCGTTTTGCTAGCGCAGCATTTTTTTTCAGTTGAGACGCTTTGCTTGTTATGATACGTAATATCCGTGAAAGAGTTACTAGTATCTCATTTCACACATATTTTGTGTTGATTCTATATTAAAATGTCGATAAAATGTAACTTATTTTCTGTGGCTCTTGTTTTCAATTTATTTTGTTCCGTTGTTATGCTTGTTGTTGTCGTCTGTTGACGTGAACAAGCAGAATGTGGCGGTTGGTAGGTGTGGTATTAGTCCTGCCCCTCCTCCACTGTGATTGGACGGTTGGGTAAAAAGTGACAGCGATGGGTAAAACGCAGCGCTCAAAATTGAACATTCTTCAACGCTCAGCGCGAAAAAAAACGCTCATCGCCTCATTACGCTCGTGGCGTTTAAAAAACGTGGCGCTCCCTTTGAAAACAATTGGAAAAACACACTGAAACCACACCAGCAGTTCTGCTCCAAGACTCTCAACTAGGGGTGTCCATGGTTAACCGATTAACCGATTAACCGTTAAAAATTGCGTAACCGAGTGAAACATTTTGCTCGGTTAAGTGGCGCCAATGGCGTGCATTGAATTTAGTTGTAATACATTTTTGCACCACCAGAGACCGCTAGAGCGCTCCCAGACATTTGTAATGTCCACAAGAAGTAGTCATGACCAGTTTTCTAATATGAAGCGGGCAAAGAAAGCGCGCGTCCGAGAGTGAAGGCTGTGTGCGAGCCAGAAACAAACATAGTATCCGCGCCACTGATCGCTCCAATAATATCTGTCTGCAGAGCCACAGCTTTACCCCAGCAGTTTTACCCCGCGCATGCGCAGTTTCATCACAACAGTTTTACCCGCAGAGTCCGTTTACCGTTACATTAACCCATACAATTTGTATTATGCATTTCCTTAACATGTAATTGCTAATCAAACACTTTATATGAACAAACTACTAATCTATAAAACACAATCGGTCTTCCGACCTTTTACTATTGTGTTGATATGCGCGAGGGAGAGAGAGCAATACAGCGCTCGTGTTGTTTGAAGGCGGTGAGAGTGCGCGCGCGCGGCCGGGGCTCTCTCTCTCTGTTTGTTCTTATGCGCCCTGTCCACTGATCTAAATAAATTAGTACATGTCCCACCCGCAAATTACGCCTATCTCGGGGTTGCGGCACGCACACTATGGTTAACCGAGTATTAATCGCTAAGGGCCTCGGTTAACGGTTAATGAAAAACTTGAAAAAGTGCAGCCCTACTCTCAACAGTGAATCCTTGTGCATCAGCATGATTTATGAAATTGTATTAATAGTTGCTGTGTGTGGGCTAGTCCTCATGATGGAAGTGAGTTATTTAGTGTAGTATATGTATGTGTGAGATTGTGGGCAAGTGCATCTCTCAGCCAGTGTAGGTGTGTGCTCAAATAGCCAAACAATTCGATGCTGTGGTGATTATACAATATTTCAACTATTGGAGGGAAGTGATTAATGTATGCAGAGAAATAGTGTTGTTCTGGCAACGGTTTTTCATTGTTTGATTCTCTTGTTTTACAGCGGTCTGGCACGCGGCGGCGTTACCAAGACGATGGCATTTCCGACGACGAGATCGATGGAAAGAGGACTTTCGATCTGGAGGAGAAGCTGCACAGCAGCCGCTTCAGCTCTGACCGAGTCAAACGCATGGAGGGCAAAGGTGATATAAAGAGTTGCAGTTCTTACAGAACTCATCAAAGATATACATCTTTATGGAGTGTGTAATTTAACTTTGCCTGTTTTTATTTTTTAGACCTCTCATATGAGTACGTGCAGAGATATGGGCTCCGGGACCCCATCATCTTTGAGAGACCTGATGGACTTGGCATTAAGTAAGAGATTGCCTTTTTTAATCAAATTTTTCATGTAATTTGCTTTACTCTCTTATTGAAAAACCTCCCTTTTGAGTGTCACATAGGCTTATGACTGTTTGTTTTTACTGTTGCTGTTTTTTGTCTTTTTCCTTCTCATATTTCAGGATCTTTATTTGAATCTAATCTACATTTGCTATCTTTCCTTTTCAGAATGCCGGATTCAGACTTCAGTGTGAATGATGTGAAGTTGTTTGTAGGTAAGTGTTTTTGTAGTGGAAATGCTGAATTTGGTGATAAGGTGAATGAATCAGTGGTTCTGCTTTGGGATGCTTCAGCCTCCCCTCCCTGCTCATCTTTGTTAACAGGAAGTCGGCGGATGATTGACGTGATGGATGTGTCTACTCAAAAGGGCACGGAGATGTCAATGGCCCAGTGGAGGCGCTACTATGAGACTCCTCCCTCTCAGAGAGAGAAGCTTTATAATGTTATCAGCCTTGAATTTAGCCACACTAAACTAGAGAGCCTCGTCAAAAGACCTGCCACGGTAGGTACCGAGCCAAAACTTTTAGATGTGCTAAAACACAAATATTTAGACCAGTCTTTGATAGGCAATTTTTTCCCCATGTTGTCACAGGTGGACATGATTGACTGGGTGGACAACATGTGGCCAAGGCACTTAAAAGAAAGGCAAAGAGATGCCACAAACTCGATCATGGAGATGCAATACCCCAAAGTGCAGAAGTGAGCATGTCTTTGATCTTTCAATATCTATTTATATTAGATATTTATCTATTTATTTTCAATATTTATTCATGCTTGATCTCATTTCATCTTGTGAGGGATTTAAAACAAAAAGGGTCTGTTCACCTATGGAGTTACCTTTGTGTCTTTTTTTTATGCAATCAAACATAATGTTTGAGAGCAAAAATAATGAAATGTATGGAAGCCCGTTTCCGTCACGGTTGAGTAAAAAAAAAAAAAAAAATTTTTTTTTAAATAACTTAACATCTCGTAATAATGAGAAACTTTCTCGAAATAATGACTTAACATCTCAAAATAATGAGAAACTTTCTGCTCTAGCATACCAATGTAAATTGTGTTACATGAATTAAAAAAACTATCAGATTCAAGTTGGAATATTACATTCATTAAGTTTAAGTGTAACATCTTCATAAAATATGGGTATATGTGTTAATATAACACGTATTTTGCGGATGCCTCTGGGATATTTGATGTGCAGGTTCATCTGGAAGATATCAATACAGAAATCACCTTTAAGATGTTTATGCCTTTGGGGACATTTACACATAAGTGGGCAGTGGAATGGGGGAAAACGCAAGGTCTTGAGACGTGTTTTTAAAAGCTGAACAACTTTTCAATTGGGTGCCGCGTTTTTAGAACGCCGTGTCATGCGCGTGACGCGAGCGCAACATCCGCTAGTGCGCGTTTGCCTAGAAAAGAAATGAAAAGCAGCGCAGTGGAATAAAAAGGCGTGTTCTGTATGAACGGACCCTTATGCAAAAACGAAGCTCCTTGAAAATATGTTTGTACACAGATTTCCAGATGAAGCGTTCTTTAACAGATTTGGAAAAGTGTGCTGTCTTATCATTCCTGCATCTATTTGAAATCCATGGATCACCCTTCTGTGTTGCTGCTTGTTCATACACAAAAATACAAAGAATATTACAAATGAATAAAAGACTATCTAGTATGGAAGCCCGTCTCACGTACAGATAATTTGTCATTAATGTAATTCACTGCAGACTGCAGAGCGTGCCATGTTTGCTGTGATGCATTTACACGGCTTTGACCGGTGGATGTCGCTAGCGTTGCACTCTCTTCTGCTCCACTGCTTTGTGCATGCGTAGAAGTGTGCGAAAATAAGTCCTTATTATGAGAAAGTTTCTATTATTATGAGATGTTTAGTCATTATTGTGACTTAAATAATCTTTTTTTTTTTTTTACTCAACCGTGGTGGAAACGGGCTTCCATAGATGTAATAAATTCTAAATTATTAATAATTATATAAAACCTAATAAAATAAATGAAAACTCTTTAGTGCAAGTAAATCAAAAATTAAGTAATTGATAAGAAAACTCTTTAAAGTGCAAGTACCTATTTGTTTTTCTTTGTGCAGTTTTCATCACGCATGCACAAATTTTCTCCCTGTTCTGCTGTCATTGGTTTCGCATCTACAAACTTTGCTTGCGAGTTGAAAAGTTTTGAATTCAAGTGAAGCTGAATTCCAGTGGGAGGTATCTAAGCACCAGAATGAAAGACCTGTTTCTATTGGTCTCTCTCGTTTAGCGCTATAATTAGTCCACACCCACTATCCGGTCCCGCTGTGAGTCTGTCTCTGAGAGTGAGAGCAGGATTATGTCAGCCATCTGGCATCACAGAGTGCATTAGATAGAACTCAGGGTCTTAATATACATTGTAATGCTCTAATGAAAAATACATTTTGATCATTTACAGAACAATTTAAGGACCTTTTATGTAACTTAACATAATGCAGCTGAATGAGCCACGTCATTTCGGAGCAATCTTTCTCAGCCATGTTCAAGGGAGCGTTAAATATGGCAGTGGCTGATGACACACTAATGGCCTAACAAAATCCAAAGTTTTATTATATGTGACTCTACCAAGCTGTTTTTATGAGCTCTTGAACTCTACACAGGTGACGGTATAATCAGCTTCTCTATTGCACTTTCTGCCAAGTAGGCGCAGACTTTCTCAGCCATGTCCATTTGATCCTAATATACATTTCCCCACATTATTAAATGTATTTCTACAAAACAAAGCTTCTGGTGCATCGTTAAAATTAGCAGCAATCGGCCCAACAAAACTCGCTTTAAAACATCGAAGAGGTTTTTAGAGCTTTGCAATAACGTCCGATTGTGATCTGAAGTGGACTTAGAATGAAATGAGCAGAAATATATGACAGCTTTTGTACTGGCTATTAAACCAAAGACCATAACACTGGACCTTCAGCAATTCTCATATAAGCATTATTTATTCTTATAAAAATACCCCAAATCACATGGGAAAGAAATATACAAACAATGCATTTTTGTAATCGTCTATTTATTAGCTTCATGTTTCATCTGTACAAACGTTTCTATCTGGTGTTTATGTATAGAGATAGAGTTCAGAGGTTTACAGGATTTTTGTCATAAAAGGGTTACGCTATGACCATGTGATATGAGTGGAAGATCAGTAGTAAATCTCTGTCTGGCAGTCATTTGACCCAGAACAGATTCAGAGCGAGTGAGTGCTCATTACATCTAGTAATTTAGTGTAAAATTAATAGAAATTAATTTTTTTTAAATAAATATTAAGGAAACATAGGAATGCATCTATTTCCCCCCTAAATATGCACACTTTTGGACTAAATAATAAAATAAAATGGAGCAGATGCAATTGAATATGTAGTTCTTGTTATTTCCTTTGAAATAACAACAACCAGTGGTTTGGTTTTGCATGTTTGATGTGCACTAAGACAGAATAAAATTACTGTCACTGTAACTTTTTATTTTTCTTTTATAAATCGAGGTCAATATGGAATCTAAAGTAAACCGGTCAAGAATAAAAAAGACTCATCGTAATAGTCTGCAGTAAATGGAAACAACAACCATCCCGGCAGCTACAGATCTTTTAAAGTTAAACTGGCTGTCTAGCTACATGCACTTCAGACTGTTCTTACATGGTTTATGGTATTAGACAATGAATTGTTGTTCTCCATGACACAACCCCGCTATGTCAGACTCACAGTGGGACCCGTTAGTGGGTGTGGCCAAAATAATGCACCAAGTGAGAGAGACTGGAGCTTAGATACTGCCCACTGGAATTATTGAAAATTGAAAACCCATTAGACTCGCAATGAATGACAGCAGAACAGATAGCAAATTTGTGCGTGTGATAATAAACTGCACAAAGAAAAATAAAGATTTACTAGCACCGCAAAAAGTTAAGAAGCCTTTTTATTATTAATCTATTTTTTAAGTGCACTATAGTAATTTTTTCTTTCAAAACCATTTTGTTTTATTGCATAAAAAAGACACAAAGGTAATTCTATATTCACCTGGAAATAAGTCCTCTGTCTTGTTCCATTTTCTATCCTAATTATCTTCACGTCCCATTTCTCACACAGCTCTCTTTGTTCATTATTATATTTTAACAAAACAGTCCTCTTCCCCTATTTCAAATTTGCCTGTTCTGTGTGCAGGTACTGCCTAATGAGTGTGCAGGGCTGTTACACAGATTTCCACATAGACTTTGGAGGCACATCTGTGTGGTACCACATATTGCGGGGCTGCAAGGTCAGAAAACTGTGCACATACACTACTGTTTAAAAGTTTGGGGTCAGTAAGATTTTTAACCTATTTTTGAAAGAAGTGTCTCATACTCATTAAGGCTGCATTTATTTGATTTCAATAAAATAGCTGTTTGCTATTATAAAATGTCATTTATTTACTCCAGTCTTCAGTCACATAATCCTTCAGAAATCATTCTAATCAGCTGATTTGCTGCTCAAGAAACATTTCCTATTATCATCATGAAAACAGTTGTGTTGCTTAATATATGTGGAAACAGTGAAACATTTTTTTCAGGATTCTTTGATGAATAGAAAGTTCAACTGCATTTATTTGAAGTAGAACATTTTGTAACAGTGTGAAAGTCTTTTGTCACTTTTGCTCAAATGTAGGCATCCTTGCTGAATACAATAATGAATGGTAAAATCTTACAATAAGGTTCTGTTTGTTAACATTAGTTTACTACATTTGTTAACATGAACTAACATTGATAAACACTTTCACCTTAATGTTAATTTCAACTTTTACTATTTATTAAAATCAAAAGTTGTATCTGTTTTATATGATTATAAATTATCGAAATTTATATGAAGTAAAATTAATTGGTCCTGAACTAAAAAACTTGAAACTAGAAACAAAATCACTTTCACAGACCTTTAACTTGACTGTTCCAAGCTGGTGGAATGACCTGCCTATCTCATCCCGAGCCGCATCTTCAAGAATCTACTAAAGACACATCTCTTTCGCCAACATTTTGACTCAATAATACTAACACTTTCTATTAAAAGTGTCTATATATTTATATTTATCTATATCTTTTAAATTAAAAAATCCTTGCTACGTGTGCTGCGCTGGTCTAGCTGGGACTGGTCAAGACATTTGCATATTGTTGCCCTATTGTTGATTTGACTGCTTCTATTGCTCTTCATTTGTAAGTCGCTTTGGATAAAAGCGTCTGCTAAATGATTAAATGTAACACGAACTAACAATAAACAGTTGTATTTGATTAATTAACGTTAACAAAGATTAATAAATAACTGTTTCAAATCATTGGTCATTGTTAATGCATTAACTAACGTTAACTTATAGGAACTAAGTTATTGAACTAATTTTTATTTAGTTTCTCACTGACCCCAATGGTAGTGTACATGTGGAAATCATTGGGATACGAGTTTAGCGTAGACACTTCAGCTCATTGATAATGCCAAATGAACTCTTGCGCTTTATATCTGATAATCAGTTTGCTGTCAAAATGCCCAAAATGTTTTGGCCTAGATGAGCCTGATTGCATGTGTTTGCTACAGGTGTTTTGGCTAATCCCCCCAACGCCACAAAACCTGGAGCTTTATGAGAACTGGGTGTTGTCAGGGAAACAAGGCGACATCTTCCTTGGTGACAAGGCCACTGATTGTCAGAGGATTGAGCTCAAGCAGGGCTACACGTTCATTATTCCATCGGGTAAGCATGCACGCACATACACGTTCATTTACATGAAGAGAAAACTACATTATTTCGTGTGTGGTTTTAGTTTTGAATGATTAGTTTAAGTTAGGGCTGTCACTAATGATTATTTGGTAATCAAGTTATCGTATAATTTATTTGTGGTATCAAAAACAGATCTAAGTGAGCAATAGCCTTTAAAATGACTTAAAATACACACAATAATAATGAGGCAATAATAATTGGTTCAAATAAAGTATCAAAAGTAAGTAATCCTATGGCTTTATTGAACACACTTAAAATACCTAATGTAATATACATAATATAAACAATCCACGTATGTGCATTTTGTATTATAAAAACGCCTGCAGAGGGTGGCATTTGCCTCGTGATTGTTGTTGTTACACTTTACAGCCTTGTTTAATACTTGCCAAACAACAAATAATCAAATGTCTAGTTAATCTTAAATATTTGGCAACTTTACAAAGAAATGCTACATCCACTGTATTTTCTTAAAGTGCCCCTATTATGGATTCAAGATGAATGGCGTGCTCAATTCCTTTTGAGTTTGATTTTGACTTGGGTGCTCTTTGGTCCAAGGTAGGACATCTAAGAAGTAGTGTAGAGAAATGATTCTCTGATGACCAAGGCACTCCTTAATTAAAATGTCTTTATTACAAATTTGACATGTCTAACTGGACAACTTAAAAAACTTTTAAAGTTGTCCAGTTAGACATGTCAAATTTGTAATAAAGACATTTTAATTAAGGAGTGCCTTGGTCATCAGAGAATCATTTCTCTACACTACTTCTTAGATGCCCCTATTAGGGTTTTTGAAAATGACCTTCATGTAGTGTGTAACATAGCTCTAAGTGAATGAAAACATCCTGCAAAGTTTTAAATCTGAAAGTGCACCGTATATAAAGTTACTGTCTTTCAAAAGTAAGAGTCGACTCTGAATCAATGAAATGAATCGTTTTTCAAACGAGTCATAAGCCGTTTCGTTGTGACGTCAAGACGAAACATTAGCATATTGCTCTACAATGTGAAGGTAAAGCCAGTTGTTTTTTTTACTGCCCAAGGACGAGCATGTGAAGAATCAGAGGTTAAAATTCATTTTTACAGCAGTATAATCCTAAACTTTTGCTGTGTTCCCTTTATTTTACTGACGACTGCTTCTCAAATCTCAGAGTTCAATGTAGGATTCGCAAACCGTTTGCTCTTGAACGATGGTGTTCAAAATACTTAGTTTTGGGTTTTATATTGTGTAGGTCTCCTGCTAACTGGTTAACTCACATTATCACTGTCTTACTGAAATGCTTCTGCTAAACAGTTGTGGGCCACTATTACCTAAAACTGTGTCTATTAATGCAGATTGTCTGTCATTCTCACTCATTCAGTGACTGTAAATGCCCACTGTTGACTGTAAAAGTAAATGAGGGAAAAAAGAAAGTTGATAGATGGAACTTTTGAAAGTTGTAGGAAGATTGAAAGATTTAAGTGTAAGGAATTCCTTTTGAAAAGAAAGAACTATAAAAAGTACCGGTTGACGTAAAATTACAGATAAGACTAAATGAGTTGCAAAATATTTTAAAAGTACCAGTCACTAAAAGGATGATTGTGTTTTGAATGAAACGCTTTGATAAAGTTTTTGATGATATAGAGAGACAAATCTAACTAATGATTTATAAAGATAATAAAAAAATGTATCACAAGCAGAGAGCGCAGCCTCAAAAGTTAGTATGAATCATAGAAGCAGATTGATAAACTCCTAGAGAAAACATCGAAGTCAGGTATTAAATTATGGTAATTGAAAACCTGACAACTAAAATTGAAATTAAATTTAAAACGTTATTAAGAACTAGAATAAGTATTATTATTTCTTTAAGATAAAATAAACAGAAGCAGTGTTACAGGATTAACAGTTGCTAAATGTAAAATGTGTAAAAAAAAAGGCATTTGATTAAACAAAAGCTTGTTAATGTTGATTTTAAAAGATAAGCTTGTGATTTGCTGAAACAATTTGCTTATCTAAATCTGACATGTGCTGCGACTGAAACTGCCACAGTTTCAGTGCAACAGAGACTCATTCTGAGTGGAAATTTGTAATGTCTAAATTACAATACATGTAATTTATGGAAAGGATGCCTTAAGATGGGCTACAGATAAGATGGGCTACAGTTAAAAAAGATGGCAGATAAAGTCTGAAGTTAAAAGTTTATGAGAATGCAGTGTACCAGTCCTGAATGCCTCAAGAGTCTCTCTCTCATTCAATGTCAGCTGAAAGCTGTTGTCTGAGCCTGTGTAAAGCACTGTGTTTCAGTCGATAGGGTAACACTTTATTTTGATGGTCCCCCTATAGATAGTCTATTGATAGTCTGCTGACTATAACTTACTTTACAAGTACTTATTACTTACTCTCATCAGGGTAGTATCTGTAGAAGGTTTTTTTAATGTTTGTAGCAATCATTACACTGTATGTAACATGTAAACTGCTATTAAACATTCTGTCAGTAAAGTGTTACCAATGTGTTATCAATTTAGGTTGTAGATGTTCAACAGCGTATTTGTAGATATGCAACAAATCCTCAAGAGGTTCTCAATAGTACTTTAAATAGTCAGCATGTAGATATTAACCAATGTATCAACAGACTTTCAGTTAACATGCAGTTGTCTATAAGTAGCAACACAACATCATTTCAAATGAACCTCAAGTATAAATCTGCTTAGTTATACTTGATCTTTTGCTTTCGCAAGGATTTTCAGAAGTGCTCTACTAACTGTTTGTTGCATATACATTTTAGGTTGTAGATGTTCAACAGCGTATTTG